>SKCR01001381.1:600000-790447 GCA_019454045.1 Zanthoxylum bungeanum | reverse complement strand
CACTTAAGCTCATCGGTATGGGGTACCTGTATGGTGTATACTGATTCCAGTAGCTATGCAATACTGAGGTGGGCTAGTATGGTATCGATATGATATGTGCTGGTTCCAGAGAGCTTGCAAAACAAAGCAGGTCCACCGGTATGCCGGTTTAGGGGACCGATATGTAATACATGATTTGAAGGTTTAAATTTTTTTTCACATGATCCTAATGTATTTAATGAATGTACATGTGTCCTATGAGCTTAGATACTTAAGTAAACAATTCACTTGACAAATAGATCCATAAACTAATACTACACAAGATTTTCTTCAATATGCGCTAGTCTTCACATTCATTGCTCATCATCACCAATGTGCTTCGACATCTTTTTATAATGTCTCGCTAATGCGCGTCAAAAACTCCTAGTGTTGCATCATCAAAATCCATTTTTAGAATGTGTCACTAATAATTGAGAGCTCAAATCATCCATAACAAGAAGCTCCAAGTAAGAGAGCTTAGAGTGTAAGCTTCAACGTAAAAAAGCTTAGAGTGTGTAGAGAGTGAGCTTTTTTTTGTAAAGTTTAAATATTTTATAAATTTTATTCTTTTAGTAATAGAATTTGGTTTTTCCTCATAAAAAATCTCCAGTAGTCAAAGAATCACAAAAAATGGTATAAGTAGCTTTGGTTATATATAATGGATCACGCAGGTGAAGAACGAAACTCGGTGCAGAAAATTTGAGTTTCGGGAAAGTTCTCAAAAATCAATTTTGAGTATATCATTAGCTTGTTCACGTCAAGAGGCGTACGGTGATATTTTTCGGCAATCAAACGGAGACCCAAGGAAGCTGCACGTGCCAGTCAGAGAACAGTCTACGCGTTTCCATGCGCACACTCGCCGTCACACACATTCGCTGTCACGCGCTCCAGAGGTTGAAGATAATACACATGTCTGCCACGTCAGTAGTCCGATAAAGTCAGCAGGTATAGTCAACTACTACGTCAACTCTTCAAGTACAGTCAGCTGCCATGTCAACGCCACGTCAACAATTCAAGTAGAGTCAACCGCCATGTCATCTCTTCCGATAAAGTCATCTGCCACGTCATCATTACGTCAGCAATTCTGATACAGTCAATTGACACATCATCTACTCCTGCACATTCAACTAACACATAATCACTAATCAGCATTTTCGGTTGAGTCAGCTGCCACATCATTTATTCCGCTACAGTCAGCACCCACGTAAGAAGCTCTAGTACAATCATCTCACACGTCATCGCCACGTCAGTTTTTCAGGTACAGTTAGCTGCCATATCAGCGATTTTGCTCAAGTCAGCAGTCACATCATCTACACGTGTCAAATTGTCATCAAACCTGGTAAATTTCATTGAGCCCCCGAAGTATCTGAAATTTATATTTTAGTCCCAAAAATTTTAGAAATTTACAAATCGGCTCTTGTTTCAGATTTAGACCGATAAAGAGTTAAATCCATCATTTTCGACCATTTTGAACGTAACGGTGACCTCCGATTTGTGTAAATCAATCCCAATTTCGTCCTATTTTCATTTTAAATTTTAAACTTAAAATGAAAATGGAAGATTCCTCTTCTGGTGCGATGATCAAGCTGACATTAACAAATTACTCCCTCTGGAGGCCTCAGATGATAGATTATTTGTACTACAAATATCTGTTCAATATGATCGAGTTAAAGGGAGTGAGACCAGATTTTATTAAAGAGAGTGACAAAAATAAACTCAACAATAGAACTCTAGGTTAGATTAGGCAGTGGATCAGCTACAATGTCTTCCACCACGTAGCATATGATACAGATGCTTACGAAATATGGATAAATCTTGAAGGCATGTACCAGGCCAAGACAACTCGGAATAAAGCCTTGTTATTGAGGCGTTTGGTGAATTTGAAGCTACAGAGTGGAAATTCCATTGCATAACATACCAATGAGTTTCAGAGCCTAGTGAATCAGCTATCTTAAGTAGACATGCAGCTGGGAGATGAAGTATAAGCCCTTCTACTATTTATTTTTCTTCCTGATAGTTATGAGACATTGGTGGTTACTCTCAGCAATTTCGCTCCAAGAGGTAAACTTACCATGCATATAGTAAAAGATGTCATGTCGAATGAAGAGTCTAGGAGAAAAGATGTTGGCTCAAAACAGGCAAAAGCTTTCGTCACAAAGACTCAATGAAGACATCAATGAGGAGAAAGAGGGAGAGGCAGAAGCACAACTAGAGTTAGATCCTCAGATAGAAGGATGTCTACCTATAAATGCTACCATTGTGGCATAGAAGGCCACTTAAAGAAAAATTTCTGAAAACTACAATGATAGTAGAGCCAAGGCAATCATCAGCCGAAGAATAACGAGGGAGAGACACTAGTACTTGTCCAATGAGATGTAGCAATATGCTCCATGCAGATAGATACATGTCTTCACACCGCAACCCTAGATGTTGAGTGGGTGGTAGATACTGTTGCATCATACCACATCACTTCTCATATGGATTTCTTCACAACCTACAAAGCAAGAGACTTTGGTTCAATGAAGATGGGAAATATTAGTTCCTCTAGGATAATAGAAATTGGTGATATTCAGTTGTGGATAAATATCGGGTGTACGTTAACTTTGAAAGATGTCCTGTATGTTCCAGAACTTCGGCTAAATATACTCACGTGATATATTTGCGATACACCATACAAGACTCATATGAAGATTTATGCAGACAGGCTCAATGTAGCTAAAAAATAGGCTCCTCAAAATCTGTGGAACTAGAGCCTCGATCACATGAGTGACAGAAGGTTGTCTACCCTAACCAAAAAGGAACTTACTAAGGATGTTGTACTAGGTCCTTGAAACCACTATTTGTTTGGTAACCAACATAGAGTCTCGTTTAATTTCTCTTCAAAGAGAAGATCAGAGTTGCTCAGTCTAGTGCACTCTGATGTTTGTGGTCCCTTGGAGGTTGATTTATTGGGTGGTAACAAGTATTTTCTGATTATCATTGATGATGGTTCTCGGAAAGTGTGGTTGTATTTCCTAAAGACAAATGATCAGGTCATACATCAATTGAAATTGTTCCTTACTATGGTAGAGCGTGAAACAAGGAATAAGATGAAATATCTCCGTACAGATGATGGAGATGAGTACAGTTCCATGGAGTTTGATGCCTACTGCAGAAGACACGACATTCGACATGAGAGAACTATTCCATGTATTCCACAGCATAATGATGTAGCTGAAAAATGAACCGCACCATTATAGAGAAAGTTAGAAGCATGATCAGTATGGCTAAACTGCCAAAGCCATTTTGGGGAGAAGTTGTTTGTATCGTCTGTTACCTGATCAATAGATCACCATCTGTACTGTTGAATTTTAAGATTTCGGAGAAAATATGGTCTAGTAAGAATTCATCTCACTCTCACCTTAGAGTATTCGGTTGTTTAGCCATTGCATGTGTATCTAATGAGCTCAGGCAGAAACTCAATACAAGGACAACTCCATGTATATTCCTAAGCTATGAAGATGAAGAATTTAGATACATATTA
This sequence comes from Zanthoxylum bungeanum, assembly GCA_019454045.1. Lineage (NCBI taxonomy): Eukaryota > Viridiplantae > Streptophyta > Magnoliopsida > Sapindales > Rutaceae > Zanthoxylum > Zanthoxylum bungeanum. The sequence goes on along the minus strand of SKCR01001381.1, from coordinate 786,906 downwards.
TGGGATCCAAAGAAAAAGACGGTTATCAGAAGTCAAGATGTAGAGTTTCTTGAAGACCAGGCAATTGAAGACATTGAAAAGCCCAATATGTCATCCAATTTCAGTGCCGACAAAAATCCAGATTCAGCACCAGCACAATTGGCCACAAATAAGGTGCATGATATTTCAAAAGCAGAATTGGAGGAGGTAAATAAGGATGTCAAGCAGATGAGACACAACCCGCTCCATCGGAGATTACAAAATAGAGTGTTAAACAGGTGGAGCCACAACCCGCTCCATTATAAGTTACATGTGTTGGACAATTATGACCCATAGCATCACTATTTGTAAAAGACATTGTGGTTTTTGTACAAATTAACAATGTGACAAAGGAAATTGATATTTTATCATTTTGTAATTGGATTACTTGAATATATAAATGATAAAAGTCCTTATGATTAGTTCCAGATTAATAAGATATGAGACGGTATTAATCCATGAACGGTTTAATCATTAAATATCCATAGTCATAGTATTATTGAGATTGGACATCGATAATACGGAATAGACTAGTATTACACTTATGCGCGTTATGGAAGCTTAACGGCATAGTTCTCATATATTTAAGTATTGGATACTTATGCAAGTTTGATAAGAGGTTCGATTAGTCGTTGGACTGGGAACAGCTTCGCTCTGGATAGACCCATCGGAATCCCATTGGTAGTATGACTATGTGTCTATGGGAATCTGCATCAAGGTAGGTGTATGTGGTCTTAACCCGAGACTTGCATCGCTAATACTTGCGACAATCAGTACGCTTTGGTTTTGGTCGTTCGGAGCTTTAACAGGTTCTGTGTACGCCTCTTCTGGGTTTACTGAGAATCATAGTGTATTGGGTGTGATGTCAAGATGGAATTATCACTTCAGTCATATGGAGAAGATAATCACGTAGGGATACAGAACTAGTACTCTAATATGCTGCAGCTATCGGGATAATATGACTAGGTCATGATTATCCGATTAAAGAGACTAGTTGCTCGTGATCCGATATATGCTTTATACGGGGCAGACACAATTCCAGCCCCAAGCCTAGCATGTGACATCCGATACTGGATCGTAATACGCTATACATTATATACTACGCCTTGTTGGTTTCTAAATTTGTCCCAAGATCATTCAAGCATAAAAAACATGTGAATACAAAACGAGTTATGGCGGAATCATACTCACTTTGAACGGATTTTGGAGGCGTTGAACACAAAACTTTTGTTCTTTGAAAAGTCTCCAAGCTCCACTTTGAATTTTGATCTTCAAGCTCCAAGCTTTTGAAAGGATTCCAAGCTCTTAGATTGGTTTCCCTATCACCTTGTTTGATTCCTTGATGTGCTAGCACCTTTGAAGATTTGCAACAAATCTTCAATATTTTCTCTTGTGAAATTCGGCCAAGCCTTGAAAATTTTTGAGAGAAAAAACTGCACAATGTGCGTGAAAGAGAGAAGGAAGAAGAGAGTGAAAGACTTGTGTTGACTTGTTAATTTTGATTTCAAAAATCAAAAGAAAGATATACCAAATGTTTGGTATATGTCTTTCAATCATTACACACAAAATGTGTTACACAAGTCACAATAATTCTTTCACCAAAACCCATCACCAAAAAGCAACTTAAGGTGACAAGTGATGTGACATGAGGGCCCCACTTGATTCAAAATCCGAGTGGGCCCGCGACACATCCCGGGCTCGGGTTCGCTAATTCCGAATTAACGAATTTTCCGTTGCGACGTAATTAAATCAAATTTAAATAAATAATTATGCCTAGCAAAATTACTATTCACGTCGCTAGCAAATTAATTCTAAATTAATTCGTTTGCCCAAATTAAAATCCAATTTTAATTCCGCGTCGAAATCTAATTTCGTTTAATATATCGAATATATTATTTTATCGATTAATTCCAAATTAATCGTTCTCTCTCTTCAAATAGTATTTTATCCTAGATAAAATCTCTCCGTAATTAATCCCAGATTAATTATGCTCGAATCATACGTCATCAGTGAATCTTCGGGAAGCGACCCAAGAGATCTCTGGATATGTTGGCAGTAAATCCGATCGTCGGACTATCCGAACACGTACGTACCTCGTACTACGTTTTTACCGATTTACGAGACATGGTTGGCTTCTAGCAAAGCACCATGCCTACCCAATTCTCCAGAAATATTCTTAATGGAATATATAATCTATGTCAGGCGTAGTATACGTAGTATACGTAGTATTGCATATTGCGATCCAGTATCGGATGTCACATGCAAGGCCTGGGGCTAGAATAGTGTCTGCCCCGTACGAAGCATATATCGGATTACAAGTAACTAGTCTCTTTAATCGGATAATCATGACCTTGTCATATTTTCCCGATGGTTGAAACCATTTAGAGTACCAGTTCTGTATCCCTGTGTGATCATCATCTCCATATGACTGAAGTGATACTTCCATCTTGACATCACACCCAATACACTACGATTCTCAATAAACCCAAAAGAGGCATACATAGAACCTGTTAAAGTTCTGGACGATCAAAACCAAAGCGTATTGATTGTCGCAAGTACTAGCGATGCAAGTCTCAAGTTAAGACCAAATACACCTACCCTGATGCGGACTCCTATAGACACATAGTCATACTACCAATGGGATTCAGCGGGGTCTATCCAGAGCGAAGCTGTTTCCATACCATCGGTAAACACAACCTCCTATCACACTTGCATAAGTATCCAATACTTAAATATATAAGAACTATGTCGTTACGCTTCCATAACACGCACAATTGCAATACTAGTCTATTCCGCATTATCGATGTCCAGTCTCGATAATACTACGACTAGGGATATTTAATGATTAAACCTTTATGGATTGATACTGTCTCGTATCTTATAATCCAAAACTAATCATAAGGACTTAATCATTTATATATTTAAGTAATCAAATTACAAAATGATAAAATGCAATTTCCATTGCTACATAATTAATTTGTACAAAAACCACAATGTATTTTACAAATAGTGACGCTATGGGTCATAATTATCTAACACGCCTGATACAGATTATATATATTCCATGTTGAATATATTTCTGGAGAATTGGGTAGGCACAATGCTTTGTTAGAAGCCAACCATGTCTTGTAAATCGGTGAGAACGTGGTACGAGGTACGCACGTGTCGGATAATCTGACAACCGTATTTACTGCCAATATATCCAAGGATCACTTGGGTCGCTTCCCAAAGGTTCACCGATGATATTTGACTCAAACAGAATTAATCTGGGATTAATTATGAGAGAGAAAATAAATCTGTGATTAATTACGGTAAAAATTTATCTGGGAATAAATTCGTCTAGAAGAGAAGAGAGAACGCGATTAATTTGGAATTAATCGATTAAATAATATATTGGATATATTAATTGAAATTGGATTTCAATGCGGAATTAAAATGGGATTTTAATTCGGGCGAACGAATTAATTTGGAATTAATTCGCAAGCGACTTTCGTAATAATTTTGCTAGGCATTATTATTTAATGAAACTAGATTTAATTACGTCGCAACGGAAAATTCATTTAGTTCAGAATTAAATGAACCCGAAAGTGTGTTGCGTAACCCAATCAAATTTTGAATTTAAAATGAGACTCACTTTACTTACATCACTAGTCACTTTTTGGTGATGGAAATCTAATCACCTTTTTGGTGATATAAGTGGTTGAGACATTAAATGAATTTTTTTCTCTCAACACACTTGTTATGGTTTTTAGAAAACCATATAACCAACTTTTGCAAGTTGAATTTTGTAATTGTTTTAGAAACAAAATATCAAAAACCAAACTCTCTCTTTTCCCCTCCTTTTGCCGTGAGCATGCCTTATTTCTCTCTTTGATTTTGTTTCAAAAATCAAGCAAGCTAGCACCTAAGGAGTCTTGTGAGGTGATAGGGAAACTCACCATTGGGTTGGATTCACTCAAAGATGGCTTGGAGCTACAAACAAACATACAAAATTTTCAAATTCTCATTCGTTCATTGTAAGTAATTTTCCGCAACTTACTTTGTTTTATTCACACAATATCATGACTTAGAGACCTTGGGCATGTCTAGAACTAACTAACAATGGTATCAGAGCCATTTCTAAGCATGATTTATTTCTAGGGTTTATATACTTGATTTGGGGACTTTATGCTTTTAGCTTGCAAATGCCTAAATTGGTTGTTTGATTATGGTTATATAATGATAACTTAGAGTTATGCATGATTGATTTTGTGAAAAATTGATTAGATTATTTTTCCCTAAAAATCCCACCTTGGCCGAATCTACCATAGTGCACACCCATGGTAATTTTTTGATTTTAGACTATTGGGTGAGTTTAAAGCATGAAATAAATCTTGTATGTTGATTTAATTGGATTGAAATCAAATTGAGTATTATTTTGTGCCCTATTACCGTGGAGTGTGAAGCATGTAATAGATTGATTTTGCTTCAATTTGTGTTGGACATGAGTTGGATAATTAAGCATGATTAATTTGATTAATTAATGTTAATTACACTTTAATAAAAAATAATGTGATATTTGGAATATTATGTTAGAATAAATTAGTCTTTAAATTGGATTGGGCTAATTTATTGTATTTGGGCTTAATGGGATTGGTTGGGCCAAGCATGGTTTTGGACAATTGGATTAGATCCAAATTGGGCCTAAAACCATTTCCATAAAGTCTAAATATAACTTTTGGGCCTTTAATAATTCAATTGGGCCTAATGGGCCTAAATTGATTTTTGGCAAAAAGGGTGATTCCTTATTGGGCCTTGGCATCTTGGATTGGATCCATATTGGCCAAAGCCCATGCCTTAAGAATTAATTGAAAGCCCATTGGACTTTAATTGAATAATATTGGATACTAATTGGAATTAAATGTAATTATTTAATTTGGAATTAAATTCGAATTAGTATTGAATACAAATTAAATTGGATTTAAAATTATAGTTCGATATAATTCAAGAATACGTACTTTGAGTATTTATTCTTAAACGAGTTGGAATCGCGCAAATCAAATCGTTATTTGAACATTGGATGGTCATTAATTCAAAGATTAATTAATTGGATTGGATTAGATTAGATTGAATAACATGCTTTATGTGAATACATGGATGTATTTGTATGAATAATGTATATCGGATGAATATTAGAAGGGTGAGGGAAATTTTGGAAATTGTTGTAATAAATTTAGAATTTATTAAATTGGACCTACGTGTCAAGCCTATTATCTCTTTACTCTTTGTATTTCTCTTCTCACTAATTCCCCTCAATGTAAATGAGGTTTCTTTAATGTATTATATAATTGGGTAGAAGTATGAATAGTGCTAGCGGAAGAGAGGAAATGAAGAGATTTATTCAAGGAACAATTTGTTATATATCCATCCGCATATCATTATTAATTTATTCGCGCCTTATTATGCTTTTAGAATGCATGCTTAAGGGTGTATGATGAGACCTAATCAAAGATAATAAATTGGTTGCCAATTTACGCGAAAAACCATCATTATATATTAAGCGTTTTCTTTCCATTGAGTGGTTCTCTCTCAAGATCCAAGATTGGCTTTGATTTGTTGGCCAAAGTCAATATCATTGTCCATCGCCGATGTGTTTGAACCACGAAGACTTTGTTATATATCGCATGTCTTGGGCAGTTGTGACTTGTTGGCCAAAGTCAAGGTCACTTCTGTACATCGACGTGGATTACGAAGCTTTCCCACTGTCAATGGGTCGCGCTTAACTAGAATCATTAAGCTTGTTGAGCCAAAGCCAAGGCTTAGTTGATTCAGAGGAAAAAAGTTAGGATATATATATTGGATATATATTCGGACTTTGATGAGTGGTATTTATATCACTATTTCCCACTCATTTAACCTAATATTTTGTATAGTTTCTTGAGTCTTGTGAATATTTTGATGTGTTTTGTGTTATTTTGTAGATAAATAAAGTTTCAGGACATTCTGAAGGTGATTTGGAGCAAAACAGTGAAAATTGGCAAAAAGGGGCATTTTGGTAATTTGGTCGCATCGCGACGCCTTACGTGCACCAGAGCTGCTAACGTGCGCCGGGTCAACGGGTCAGAATTTGAGAAGTTTGACTTTACTAACATGCGCCGTGCCACGTGTCACCATCACAGCCGATCTACTAACGTGCGCCGTGCCACGTGTCATCATCCTACGTTGCCGACAATTACTATTTCCACGTATGCCACGTGTCATCCTACGTGTCGCCATGTCATCCGATCAACGCGTCAACTCTTCCACGCGTCTTGCCACGTCACCATCCACGTCAGCAGGTCAACCGAGTCAACATGCCACTTCATCATCAGCCAATCACAGCATGACACGTGTCACCACGTGTCGCAATCCTACGGTGCCGACAATTTCTCTCAGCCGCCTTGCCACGTCAGCATCAATTATTGAGTTGTCACCCGCCTCGCCACGTGTCGCCTTATCTTCTTATTTGAATTGCCACGTGTCAAAGCCTTAGCATGCCACGCCAACTGCAGCTGGCGTAGCGACGCCAAAGGCCTTGGCGAGGCCTACCGGGGCCTATAAATTCAGCTTCAAATTTCAGATTTTGTGGCACCACTCTCTCTCTTCTATTCTATGTAAAGAGAGAGTTTCTCTCTCTAGATTCTTTTAGTTTTTAGTTTTTTTTTTTAATTTTTTTAGTTTTGTAAATAATTTTAATTACGTTTTGTAATAATAGTAATTTAATTTTTACTTTTTACAGTTTTTACTATTCACCATGAGAAGGTAACTTCCCTAGCTAGGGTGAAAGGTAATTCTTTTACTGTTACTATTTAGATTAATCTCCCTTAAAAATAATATATTCACTATTTAAAATATTGACTTAAAAATGATACCGCTATATTGGTCGGTTGGTAATTTAATTTTAATCTGGTTTAAACCTGACTAATCAAGGATACCGCCAGATTGGTCGGTTGGTAATTTAATTTTGGTTCCGCCTTTATGGCTGGTTTATGGACAAATATTACAGTCTTAATGGCTGGTTGGACTTAATTTGACTTAATCAGGATACCGCCAGATTGGTCGGTTGGTAATATTATCACGAGTTTATATATTATTTTATGAGAGATATCTAAATTAGTAGTAATAAAAGTAATTCCTTTTACCTTAGCATTTTATTTTATTGTAATTTACTTTTCAGCTTTTACTTTATGTCTTTTACTTTTAAGTTTTTACTAGCCCTAGTTATGTGTTAGTTATCTGGGGTTGTGATGACTTTTAATATCACCGGTTTATAAGGGGTTATTTTATAGTTTGGGTAATTTAAAGGTTTACTTATTAAGTCTTAAGCTTAAGTCTTAACCACTTCATCTTTAAAATGATATTAAAAGAAATCACAACCCTAGATCTTTGTGTCTTTTGTTATTTTCTTTTGTCTTTTTATTTATTTATTTATTGTGCAAAACCACATTCAACCAATCAAACAATCATTCTCTTCTCCATTTAATTAGATATTTGTAAATAAATAGATTCAATAATTAATAACAACAGTAGGAATTAAGTCCTCGTGGGATCGATATTTTTATACTACTTGAACGATACGTGCGCTTGCGTTATACGTGTGTGTTTACGCCGGTCAGACTTGGAGGTCCACCTACCGGATCTAGGAATTGGATGAGATCCAATTGATCTTAGAGATCTACCTAGTTAAGTTTCATACAGCTTGTTGGCCAAAGTCAAGGTTGTGTGTTATTTAACGGGATCCTAGCCTACTAGGAAATTGGGTTTCCCGAGTACTTAACAGAGGGTTAGAGGCTCGCCAAAAAATAGTGGGAGACCAGTATTAAATTTGTAATTTTTTTTAATACTTGCCAAATACGCGCTTTTAAATTATTTTTGTCGTTATATATTTATATTAGTTGGACTAATATTTTATTATTTTCTTTAAACAGTTGGACTGTACCATAACTTCATTTGTAGTTGATTATATAGTTTGACTATAGTAATCATTACATTTGACTATACCCGATATCGTTGATTGAATAGTTAGACTATTGCAATCAAGATGACTGGAAAGATTAGCGTCAGAGACATCATCATGGGCGATGATGTCTTTAACGACGCCAATTTTCCAGACTGGGAGATGAATCTCAGGATTGTCCTGAGAGCCGAGAAGTTGCTCTATATTATAGACAGACCTCTCGGGCCTGAGCCTGGACATGAGCGGGTTGTTGATTATGAGCTTTGGAAGACTCACAATGATGACAACTCAACTGCTCAGTCCATCATGCTTGCCGCAATGACCCCTCAATTTCGTCGTCAAAATAAGGGATTGGATCCCTACAATATGATGTTGAAATTGAAGACCTTCATAGATCTAATCTTAGATCTCAGAAGTATGAATTGCAGAAGAAGCTCTTTCACTCTCGCATGTCAGAGGGTACATCTGTCGAGTACTATGTGTCGCAAATGATTGCTGACATCGAACAGCTACGTCAGCTGGGCATAACCTTTGAGGTCGAGACTTCCATAGATTTGATCTTACAGTCTCTGTCTGACTGCTGGGGTGGGTTCATCATGAACTACAATATGATGAACCAATAGAAGACTCTTGGAGGGTTGATAGCGATGCTGAAAGAGGCAGAGCCAGAGCTTCTGAAGGGCAAGAAGCGCGGGGCGCATTTCACTTCGACATCTCAGAAGGCCAAAGCTTGGCCGAAGGCCTCTGGAGGTGTGAAGAAAAAGAAAAGAAAGGGCAAGGCCAAATCATCAAAGTCTTATGGGAAGGCAATGGACAAATCCCAAGATGTCTGCCTACAGTGTGGCAAATGGGGTCACTGGAAGCGTGACTGTCGTGAGTACAAGGCGCACATGAAGGAAATGAAGGCGGGCAAGGCTCCGGCTTCAGGTATGTTTGTTATTGAAATAAACATGTCTACTTCTAGTTTTAAAAATTGGATTTTTGATTCTGGATGTGGTACTCATATATGTATTGATGTGCATGATCTGCTGATTAGCAGGAGACTGGCCTCAGGCGAGATTGACCTACGAGTTAGAAACGGGACCAAAGTCGCTGTTTTAGCTGTAGGGACCTATATTTTGGAACTGCCCTCGAGGCATGTACTTACTTTATCAGACTGTTATTTTTTTACCTAGTTTAACTAGAAACATTATCTATGTATCTTGTTTGACCCAAAGCGGGTATACTTTTATATTCCGAAACACTGGGTGTTTTGTTTATAACGATGATTTTGAGATATGTACAGCTGATGCTAATAATGGTCTTTATATTTTGAATATAAATTAATCTCAAACATATAATATGACAAACAAATGGCTCAAAATGAGTAAAACATATGAAACTTATCTGTGGCATTGTCGTTTGGGACACATTAACAAGACTCGTATATCCACCCTTTCGAAGAATGGATACTTGGACGAATTTGATCCTAATTAATATGATGTCTGTGAATCTTATTTATTAGGAAAAATGCCTAAAACGCCTTTTAGCGGTAAAGGTGTTCGTGCCACTGAACTATTAGCCCTCGTTCATAGTGACGTATATGGGCCCATGTCTAGCAAGTCTAGAGGTGAATATGAATACTTTGTAACCTTTACGGATGATGCATCGCGTTATGGTTATGTGTATCTTATGAGACACAAGTCGGAAAATTTTGAGAAATTCAAAGAGTTTCGACATGAAGTAGAAAAATAGACCGGTAAAAGTATTAAAACATTACGGTCAGACCGTGGTGGAGAATACTTGAGCAATGAGTTTCTTGATTACTTGAAAGAGTATGGTATTCTTTCACAGTGGACTCCTCCCGGAACACCTCAACTGAATGGTGTGTCCGAACAGAGAAACCGAACTTTGTTGGACATGCTAAGGTCAATGATGAGTCGAACTGAGCTACAAATTTCCTTATGGGGATACGCATTGAACAGTGCAATACTTATTTTGAATAAGGTTCCGTCAAAGTCTGTTGGACAGACTCCATATGAAATATGGACAGGAAAAAAACCGGTTTTCTCATTCCTGAAGATTTGGGGATGCTTGACATAAGTTAAACGTTTGGATGGTACCAAACTAGAACCCAAATCGGATAAGTGCCTATTTGTAGGTTATCCTAGGGAAATCAAAGGATATTACTTCAACAACCCACAAGAGAACAAGGTATTTGTTGCTCTCCATGTGTTTTCCTCGAAAAGGAATTCCTAAATGCAGTGGTAAGTGAGAGGAAAGTAGAACTCGATGAAAATCGTAGTGATACTGTTCCTGGCATAGATTCCCTCACGGAACACGAACAGTTCATCAGAGACGAGACTGTACCACAATCTTCTAATACATAAGAACCGCGTAGATCAGAGAGAGTCAGAAAACAACCTGAGAGGTATGGGTTTCTGATCTCACCTCATGTAGATATTAATCTTATTGAGGATAATGAGCCGACTACGTATGAGGAAGCGATACAAGGTATCGACTCCACTTTATGACAAGATGCCATGAAGTCCGAAATGGATTCCATGTATACCAACCAAGTCTGGGCACTGGTTGATGCACCAGAAGGCCTTAAGTCGATTGGTTGTAAATAGGTCTTCAAGAAGAAGACGAATATGGATGGAAACATACAAACGTACAAAGCTAGGCTTGTAGCGAAAAGGTATCGTCAACGACATGGTGTCGATTACGATGAAACTTTTTCACTTGTTGCCATGATTAAATCCATTAGCATAATGCTTGCTATTGCTGCATATTTCGATTATGAAATATGGCAGATAGACGTCAAAACCCCTTTCATTAACGGAAACTTTTTGGAGGATGTTTATATGCAACAGCCTGACAGTTTTGTCGTACCAAGCATGCAAACAATGTTTGCAAGTTAAATCAATCCATTTATGGATTGAAGCAAGCATCGCGTTCTTGGAACCATGTTTTGATGAGATCATAAAAGAATATGATTTCATTCAAAACGAAGATGATTCTTGTGTATATAAGGAGGTTAGTGGGAGCGCACTAACATTCATTGTCCTTTACGTTGATGATGTATTTCTTATTGGCAATGACATTCTCATGCTACAATCGGTGAAAGCTTGGCTTTCATTAAAATTCTCCATGAAAGATCTGGGAGAATCAACCTTCATTCTGGGAATAAGGATCTACCGGGATAGATCTAGAAAACAGTTTGGACTCTCCCAGAGCTCGTACATTGACAAAGTGTTGAAGAGATTCAACATGGATCAGTCTAAGAGAGGACTGCTACCAGTGTCATATGACGTCTCTTATCTAAGGACTTGTGTTATAAAACTCAAGATGAGAGGGATAACATGAGTCAGATACCATTCGCTTCTGCATTCGGATCGATCATGTATGCCATGATATGTACACGACCTGATGTCTCATATGCTTTGAGCATGTGCAGTCGCTATCAGGCTGATCCAGGTGATGGTCACTGGATTGTCGTTAAGAACATCTTTAAGTATCTTAGACGAACTAATGATGCCTTCTTAGTCTATGGAGATGGAGAACTTGATGTGACTGGGTTCACCGATGCAAGTTTCCAAACCGATAAAGATGACCCTAAGTCGCAATCTGGATATATATTTTATTTGAACAACGGAGCAGTGAGCTGGAAATCTTCCAAGCAAGAGACTGTTGCTGATTCAACAACAGAAGCAGAATATATCGCTGCAGCTGAGGCAACAAAAGAAGCAGTTTGGATCTGTAAATTCCTAATTGGATTAGGAGTAGTTCTGTTAGCAGCTGAGCCCATTCCTTTGTATTGTGACAATAACGGGGATATAGCGCAGGCTAAGGAACCACGGTCTCATCAATGATCCAAGCATGTACTTCGACGTTTCCATCTGATACGTGAGATCATACATCGTGGCGATGTGAAGATCTAAAAGATGGCTTCAGATGACAACATTGCAGATCCATTGACGAAAGTTATTTCTCAGCAGAAGTTTGAGCGACACGTATATAGTTCAGGTGTTAGATACTTGAGTGATTGGCTATGAGCCAAGTGGGAGATTGTTAGACAATTATGACCCATAACATCACTATTTGTAAAAGACATTGTGGTTTTTGTACAAATTAACTATGTGACAAAGGAAATTGTTATTTTATCATTTTGTAATTTGATTACTTGAATATATAAATGATAAAAATACTTATGATTAGTTCCAGATTAATAAGATATGAGACAGTATTAATCCACAAACGGTTTAATCATTAAATATCCTTAGTCGTAGTATTATCGAGATTAGACATCGATAATACGGAATAGACTAGTATTACACTTGTACGCGTTATGGAAGCTTAACGGCATAGTTCTCATATATTTAAGTATTGGATACTTATGCAAGTGTGATAAGAGGTTCTGTTAGCCGTTGGATCGGGAACAGCTTCGCTCTGGATAGACCCTTCAGAATCACATTGGTAATATGACTATGTGTCTATGGGAATCCGCATCAGGGTAGATGTATGTGGTCTTAACCCGAGACTTGCATCGCTAATACTTGCGACAATCAGTACTCTTTGGTTTTGGTCTTTCGGGGCTTTAACAGGTTCTGTGTATGCCTCTTCTGGGTTTATTGAGAATCGTAGTGTATTGGGTGTGATGTCAAGATGGAAGTATCACTTCAGTCATATGGAGAAGATGATCACGCAGGGATACAGAACTAGTACTCTAATATGCTGCAGCTATCAGGATAATATGATTAGGTCATGATTATCCGATTAAAGATACTAGTTGCTTGTGATCCGATATATGCTTCGTACGGGGCAGACACAATTCCAGCCTCAGGCCTAGCATGTGACATCCGATACTGGACCGTAATACGCTATACATTGTATACTACACCTGATACAGATTATATATATTCCATGTTGAAAATATTTCTGGAGAATTGGGTAGGCACGGTGCTTTGCTAGAAGCCAACCATGTCTTGTAAATCGGTGAGAACGTGGTACGGGGTATGCACGTGTCGGATAATCCGACAACCGTATTTACTGCCAACATATCCAGGGATCTCTTGGGTCGCTTCCCAAAGATTCACCGATGACATTTGACTCGAACAGAATTAATCTGGGATTAATTATGAGAGAGAAATTTAATCTGGGATTAATTACGGTAAGAATTTATCTGGGAATAAATTCGTCTCTAGAGAAGAGAGAACGCGATTAATTTGGAATTACTCAATTAAATAATATATTGGATATATTAATTGAAATCGGATTTCAATGTGAAATTAAAATGGGATTTTAATTCGGGAGAACGAATTAATTTGGAATTAATTCGCAAACGACTTTCGTAATAATTTTGCTAGACATTATTATTTAATTAAATTGGATTTAATTACGTCGCAACGAAAAATTTGTTTAGTTCGGAATTAAACGAACCTGAGCCCAAAGTGTGTTGCGTAACCCAATCAAATTTTGAATTTAAAGTGGTACCCACTTCACTTACATCACTAGTCACTTTTTGGTGATGGAAGTCTAATCATCTTTTTGGTGATGGAAGTGGTTGAGAGCGTTAAATGAATTTTTTCTGTCAACACACTTGTTTTGGCTTTTAGAAAACCATATAACCAACTTTTGCAAGTTGACTTTTGTAATTGTTTTAGAAACAAAATATTAAAAACCAAACTCTCTTTTTTCCCCTCCTTTTGCCGTGAGCATGCCTTCTTCCTCTCTTTGATTTTGCTTCAAAACTCAAGCAAGCTAGCACTTAAAGAGTCTTGTGAGGTGATAGGGAAACTCACCATTGGGTTGGATTCACTCAAAGAAGGCTTGGAACTTCAAACAAACATACAAAATTTCAAATTCTCATCCGTTCATTGTAAGTAATTTTCCGCAACTTACTTTGTTTTATTCACACAATATAATGACTTAAAGACCTTGGGCATGTCTAGGACTAACTAACAACATGATCATCCACATATTTGGATGATGAAAAACCTCCTGAAACTAGTGGACCTCATACAAGAAGATCTGAGTGAGGCAGGATTTCATCAATCAAATTTCCAGGATCCGAATACATTCTGCTTACTGTGGAATAAATGGGTGAAGAAACATGGCAGCGAAATTGTGCTGTGCAGAGACACAACAAAAAAGTACTGGGCAGAGACACGGTGAATTGTACTATGCAGAGACATAACATGAGAGTATTGTGCAGAGACACAGTGAAATGTGTTATGTAGAGACATAGCCTAATAGTAATGTACAGAGACACAGTGAAGTGTGATGTGCAGAGACACAACTGACATGTCAGCAAATATGATCAATCAAGACAAGCTAGAGCTGTACAGAGACATAGCCGGGATAGCTGTCAGATGATAATTATTTCGGATGCAGATGAAGGGAGAGAATTATAATGTTTAGCTAATGTCATGCCACCATTGTCAAATATTGAGATCATATTTTTGACAATAGTGCAACATCTTTTGAAAATGGTGTTGCACCACCAAAATAGTTTAGGTGGATTTGTTGTTTTGTTGACTTTTAAGCCATAAATTTGGCTATAAATTAATAGCTAATTGAGAGCTTAAATCATCCCCGACAAGAAGTTCAAAGTAAGAGAGCTTAGAGTGTAAGCTTCAATGCAAGCAAGCTTAGAGATTGTAGATAGTGAGATTTTTTTTGTAAAGTTTAAATACTTTGTAAATTATGTTATTATAGTAATAAAATTCGATTTTTCATCATAAACACTCTTCAGTGTTCAGAGGATCATAACAATAGTGGCATCAAAAGATTTATCTAACATAATCACATATACCGTTGTTTATTTGTATTCGTACTTTATATGTGATTGCTGAAATTTTGTCATTAATTAGACTAGCACATAGCCTGCACTTTGTGCAGGTTGATCATATATTTTAGGTATTGATCTTGTAAATGCTCACGATCTTGTTGGCTTTTATAATATAAATAAGGCAATTTATTTACTAACACGTAATATTTATGCCTCATTTGTTTGCCGCTCAGTTCTCAAATAATATTTCTAATTCACTATATAAGAGCAAATAGTCAGACTCTGCATTCTGAAGCATAGTAAATAATAAAATATTCATGAAATAAAAAAACTTATATAAATAATTAAAATAAAATAAAAAATAATAATATATCCGAAATTCAAAAAATTGATTAGGTTTTATGGGCGGCTACTATTTAGGTTTCTTATTTTAATATGAGATTATATTTTTATATTGTCACATAAGCTTTTTATTTTAATGAGAGATTATAATATGTTTTCTTATTATAATATGTTTCTTTATTTAATTCTATAATTTAATAATAATAAATTAAAATATTAATTAATTAATTAAATTAATAGGTTTCTTACTTTAATAGTGGATTATATTTTTATATTGTAATAGTTGTCTTATGTCAATAATTTATTATTTTAAATTTTATGATTTAATGATAAAAAAAATAATTGCAAAGATATTTTAATTTTATAATTTAATAATAAAAAATAATTACATAGATATATTAATTATAGATAATTAATAGTATTTTTTTTATTTTAATAGGATATTATAATATATTTTCTTATTATAATATAATTCTTTGTAAATTATAATATGTATTTTTATTATAATATGATTTTCATTTAATAGATTTATTAATTTAATTTTATAACTTTAATATGAAACCGGCATGTGGCGCGATGAAGAGGTTTAAAAATGTTTAAGTTTTATATTTATATAGAATATAGATAATTAGGATCATAATCCCTCCAAATCCAATAATGTCCGCAAGGTGACCATAGTCATAGTCATACAAGAAATCACATATAATTCTTTTAAAAAATCTTTGTTACAATGATAAAAAATTACAGAAGGAATTTTACACACAAAACTCTAAAAGAATCACACAAAAGATTTGTATGTGGAAAGGTGGCGCATGGTTATGGTGTTTGAGCATTTGAAACCTTGGACTTGTCCTCTGATGATGGCAGGTTTTCTGAATCAGACGGTCGAACATCCTCCATCATCCTAACGATTTCTTCCATATTAGGTCTCGTATCTGGCACTCTTGCTACACAGGACATTGCTATCTGAAGCATCTGCACCATCTCCTCTTCAATATTCTGATATCTCATTAGTTCTACATCAAACACCTCAGAAGTCCATTCCTCTCGGACAACAGACTGAACCCATCTTGGAAGGTCGACCACATCTTCTTTGCCTGTCAGCATTTCTAGGAGGAGAACACCAAAATTGTAGACATCGGATTTTTGAGTAAGTTTTTTTGTTTCAATCAACTCAGGAGCTCGGTGGCCTGCACTTCTCGATGGGAAAATTGGGGTATTCATCAGCGGAGTTAAGCCAAAATCGGAGATGCATCCCTGAAGGTCTTGGGTGAGAAGGACATTGGAGGACTTGATGTTGCCGTGAATAAATTTTCCCCTGGATGCAGAATGTATATGGGCAATGGCCCTCGCAGTTCCGAGGGAAATCTTGACTCTGGATTCCCAGTCTACTGGTGTTCGTCCAATTCCCCTATTTCCTGTAATCCATATAAAAAAAAAAATTAGAGGATTATGACAAAGAAAAAGAATCACAAAATCTAATAGAACTGTATAGATGATTGGATAAAACATACCATGTAATAATGCCGCAAAGCTACCAGCTGCTATGAAGTCATATACAAGGAGTTTCTCTTCCTTGGAAAAGTAATAAGCACGAATAGGCACAATATTTGGGTGCTGACTGAGCCTACCAACAACTTCCATTTGCAGTTCAAATTCTCTTTTCCCCATCACCACTTCTTCCAACCTCTTCACAACCACTGTTGTTCCCTCCTCCAAGATGGCGTTATAAGTTGTCCCAAAACTTCCTTTTCCTAGAACTTCAGCCGATGCTCGTAGTAATTCCTCAAGATCAAAATTATAAGAACAGTCCTCAAAGAAAACCAACTTGTTTTTCTCAGCCTCTTGCACCCCACTCCCGAATTCCTCCTTAGGTTTCTCACTCCTAACACCCTTTGCTTTTGCTGCAGCAGTACCTTCAATGTCATTTTTCTTCGAAAAGCAAAAAGCAATAATGAGAATTAGAAGGAAGAGAACAGCGGAACCCCCAATTGCAATGGTTATTATAGCCCCTGAGCTAAGTTTTTCCTTGGAGCCCTCTCTTGGTTTTGGGAGAACTGTTGGTGGTAGAAGGGGAAGTCAGTTGGGGATGGACTATGTGCTGGGGGAATTGTAGAGCATTTGTTTAGAGGCGGTCCACACAACATAGAGTTTCCTTCGAAGGAGAACGGAGGGAACTTCTGGAGGGCAAGTGGAACTGAACCGTTGAGGTGGTTGTAGCTCAGATTCAAATGCAAAAGCCTTGAAAGATTGAAATTAGGGATGAATCCTGTGAGGTAATTGTTTTGGAGGTTTAAACTTACGAGATGGGTTAAATTTTGAATAGAAGCTGGAATATTGCCAGTGATGGAGTTGGAGGAGAGATCAATCCAGTTAAGCTGGGAGGAGAGGGAGGAGGGAATGTTACCCGAGAAGTTGTTGTTTCGAAGATACAAGTAGCGAAGGGAAGGAAGGGAGAGTATATCAGAAGGAAGATCCCCACTGAGGTGGTTTGATCGAAGGCTGAGGATCTCGAGTGAGTCCAACTTCTCAAGTGTGTTGGCTGGAATATGACCATACAGCCCAACACCAGGGAGACGAACAGAAACCACACGAGAGCCATTCTTGGTGCAGGCGATGCCAACCCAAGTAGTGCAAACAGAGGAAGAAGAATTCCAGTTCAGTTTCCGGGCATGAGGAACATTGGCGGCAAAGTCAAGGAGAGCTTGTTTGTCTGAATTCATGTTAGCTATCATTTCAGGAATGAACCAGATGAAAGATAATGCTACAAAAACACAGCGTAGACTCATCCTGATGCCAGCGACAATTCTCCGATTGTACTTACGATTGTAAGTGTGGTTTCATGAATTCTTCAAGTTCCCCTGGCAACATATAAAGGTTTCAGAACATTGGTTTGTGCATTTTCCCGTTCCTCATTCTAGGTAAGAAAGTAACCAACCCTAAAGACACAAAAACAAAATTCCGGCACAAGAAACTTAAATTGTGTTGTTTAAAGCAAATAGATGAAATGATAGCAAACCAATCTTACAATCAAATGAAGTATTATAAAATGAAATAGGAGACAGACAATTAAATAAACCCTAGTTGAGGATTAAATATTTTGTAATATGTATGTATGTTCCAATTAAAATTTCAATTCTTTTTCTACCATTTTCTTCAATCCTCCTCCATTTTCTCAGAAACCAAACAAAGATTCTCACATTGCTCCAAACTGCAACTAAATTGCAACAAACTTACCCATAATTAGATTTTAAACACACTCTCAAACAAACATTTCTAAACCTCCACAAAACCACAACTAAAACCCCCTAAAAAAATAACAAAAATAAAATTACCGTTAATTAAGCAGTATTCAAGTGGGCAGTGTGAAAAGGAAGCTGAAAAAAGACAGCAACATAATTTGTGTGAGTTAATGTCAGAAGCAGAGGCAAGTGTAAATAAGAGTAGTAAAATTGTTTGTTTTTTATTTAGTTGAATGAATAATTTTTAACTTTATCAACAACATATCTTCAGTAACACGCTCTCAATGTAGAAACTTAAGAAGTAAAAAATTAGCTGTTGCAGATTCAAAGAGATAACAAAAGTAAAAGAGTTTCTCAACTATTGAAAGCTTCTTCGTTAAGCCAAATTAGTACAATTTAGTTAGTACCCTGCAAAACCCATATCTCGATATTAACTGCAATACAGTGATAAATTTTGATTTTATAAAAAGTTGTAGATATTAATTTGTATAATAATATTAATAAATTTTTTGATTAAACGGAAATCAACTTCTCTTGCCAGTTAGTGACTTGTCCAAGACTAATTTTAAGTTTTGAGGGATCCTAAATGAACCTTTAAAATTATGTGGCACCTTATCAAAAACAGGAAAAAAAATTTAGATTGTAATATGTATGAATTTTCTTAAATTTGGAGCCCATAATTTTTAACCTAAATATGAGGGTCTCAATCGACGGTTTGTGTCGTCTGTCTTCAAAGCTACCACCGGCTCTACCACTATCTTTATTGATAATTCATGCATAGCTAGACCGCGCCGGCGGTTCGGTTCGGTTCGGAACCGAACCGAACCGGCCGGTTCCCGGTTCCACAAGTGTGGAACCGGAACCGTAAACCGAACCGGAAGAACCGGTCGGTTCCGGTTCGGTTACGGTTCCCTTTTGGTTTTTTTTTTTTTTTAATAATAAATTTTAAAAAATAGAAAAAAAAATCTATAATCGTAATGTTTTTTCAAACTATCACATCATTTTTATAGAATTTTTTTTATAAAATTCTTTTAACATATAATCTTTTTTATAGCCAACTCTTGGCTAGTGTTTTCTTCATATAAGCGATGTTGGATATTTGTTACTTGGCTATTGTGTCCCACATTGCTTATATAAAGAAGTCAGTAACCAAGAGTTGGTTATAAAAATGAGATTTTTAAACCTCCTTAAAAATTGACTATTGTGCTCAAGGTTGCAATTTTAAACCTCATTATTATTAATAATAATAATTGAGATTTACTTGTGGAACTTACGGTTCCAAGTAAATAAATTTTTTTTTTTAATTTCGGTTCCAACCGGTTCGGTCAGGGTGAGAACCCTAACCGAACCAGTTAGGTTCCGGTTCGGTTCCGGAACCGAACCGGAACCGGTTGGAACCGGAACCGTCCGGTTCCAAACGGTTCGGTTCTGGTTCCGAACCGGAACCTTGGTCAGGTCTATGCATAGCTACACAATCCCCAATATCTATTTTTGGGCATTTAAGTTGAAATAATGTTAATTGAATTTGAAACTTTTAATATTGAACATAATATATATATATGTTATAATTAGATGGTCACATACACTTGTCTTTGATGTTTTAGCTTATCCCACATTGATTAGGGATAATAATATTAACTTAAACCTATCTCTATAAATAGAGAGTAAATCTTGTATAATTGATTCATTCTAAAATCAATAAGAAGAAAAGCTTGCAGTTTTACAAGGTATTATTTTCTTCATTTTATCTCTTATTTTATAACACGTTATCAGCACGATTTGCTTCTATTTTAATTTTTCTTTTAACAAAATAAGCAAAAGTGAAATGCATCGGCCTGAAGCCAAATGATACGCCTGAAGCCAATTTCATATGGCAGCTTTAAGCCATTCAATACCCACCTCTCAGATTCAAATTCAATATGGCCTGAAGCCTTTGTTTTGATATTTTGATGACTTTGAATCATAAAAGTCAATTGATTCTTATATCAGGCCTGAAGCTTGAATTCATGATTGACCTGCAGCATGATCAAGCCTGAAGCATGATCAATCCATGCGGCCATGAGGATATTTTTTTTTTCCTTTTTTCTAATGAGTCTGCAGGAACGATTGTGTGTCATGTTGATCTTTTGATGTTTGATTTTTTTGATGTTTATGATATTATTTAGTATTAATTATTGGTTATTTTTCCGTTATTGTTATGCTTTGATTGCTAAAAAAAAAAAGGGACTGAATTTTTCCATTCATCATAAACAAGCAAGATCATGATGATTAATTACATCATCTTACTGGCCGTGTTATCATGATCATAGGCTGCATATCATCTTACGGCCAGAAGCCATTCGATAAATTAGATGCATATGTAAATGATGATCAAATGCGCCGATTCATCACCATCAAGTTTAAATCAAGCCTGAAGCTTTAGATGTTTATCAAATGATGATCAAATGCGCCGATGCATTATGATTTAAGTTTTTCTTAAAAAAAATGATGATAAAAAGCCAAATCCATCGGCCTAGAGCCATGAAATTAGATCATGATAACATGATTATCATGATATACGACATTGGTCAATAAAGTCTAATTATGGTTGAATCATCATCCATCACCATGAGAATAAGGCCAGAAGCCGAATTAATTCTTGTGTAATTGATTTACAAATAGAAAATAGACACAACCAAGTCAATTGATTCATCATGCAATTACAAGAATTAATTTGTGTGTCTAATTAATAAGGCCTGAAGCCTTTGGTTTATGATTGAAATTCATAATCATGTTGGCTAAATTCCCCAACGGAATATGTTCTTCTTCCTGTTGTTAGCTTGGATTACGCCAAATCAATCCTTATATGCGATTCTAAATTAGGCATAAAGCTTGCGTTTAATGATGATTTATTTGAATGTCTTTGAATCTTAAAAGCCAAATCATCATCAACAATGTACACCAAGGCCTGAAGCCAAACGTGATCAATATCCGATGGCCTCAAGCCAAGTGTGATGAAGTGATCAATTCACGAGATCAATTACAATGGTTGAGAACGGAGCCATGTGGCTCATACGAAGATTTTTTTTTTTCTTTTTCTTTGTAGTCTTTAAAAGAAGAAGGCATTGTGTGAGAATTTCAATATTAAAATTAGAATCCGTAATTCTAATTCAGAACCTGAAGTTCTGAATCTCAATATTAAAATTAGAACCTGTAGTTTTAATTCACAACCTGAAGTTATGAATCTCAATATTAAAATTAGAACCTATAGTTCTAATTCAGAACCTAAAGTTCTAAATTTTAATCTAAAATTATAACTCGTAGTTATAATTCATTATGTTATTCTTTTATTTATTATTAGTTTAAGAAATTAATTATTTTTATGAGTATGCTCTGTGGTTGCCATTAATTGGATCCTCCACATCAGAAAATAGAAATTGTATTTTTGTTTTCATTTTACAATTTATGTTAATTTCTTTCATATTTGTGATCAACTATTAGAGGTAAATTAGAGCCCGAAGTTCTATATTCATTAATTAATTATTATATTAGAACCTGTAGTTCTAGATATATAAAATAATTATAAAACTCGAAGTTCTATAATTACACTACAATTAACGAACTTGAAGTTCTAACTTTAATTAATTAGATTTTAGATTAAAACCTACAGTTTTAAATCTACCATGGAATCTGAAGTTCAGAATTTCTAATAGCATATTTATGAACTTGAAGTTCTAAATATTAATATTATCAATCGGAAATTAAAGTTGTGAAATATAATTCATTTTTAGGACCTGATATTCAAAATAATAATGTAAGATTGGAACTTAAAGTTCTAGATCAGCAAATTAATTTTCAAGAGAACCTGAAGTTCTAAGTATATGTGTGTAATTTTGGTTCATATATATTTATGTGATGTTTTTTTTTTGTATTATATTTTATTGTATATTTATTATTTTGAATTATATTTATGTGACATGAACTTTACTTTCAAGGATATGGACCCTTCAAAGAAATTATTTGTTCCGAAAAATAAATGTGGGGATATATGCTTGGCTGATAGTGCAACCACACACACTATCTTTCGAGATAGAAAATACTTCTTGGACGTAAAATTACATGAAGGAAAGGTAAACACTATATCTGGGCCTGTAGACCTAATTGAAGGCTCTGGAAGAGCCATAATCTTATTAGCAAATGGAACAAAATTATACATTGAAAATGCTCTATATTCAGACAGGTCCAGTAGAAATCTGCTAAGTTTCAAAGATATTCGCAGAAATGGGTATCATATTGAAAATTTAGATGAAAACAAAATAGAATATATATGTATTACCAAAAATATCTCAGGTAAGAAATATATATTGGAAAAACTTCCGGCTTTCTCATCTGGATTGTATTATACAATCATAAATGCAATAGAAAGTCATGTAGTGATGAACCAGAAGTTCAATAATCCAAAGATGTTTATGTTATGGCACAATCGTCTTGGTCATCCAGGAGCTACGATGATGCGTAGAATAACTGAAAATTCCAATGGGCATAAATTAAAGAACCAGAAGATTCTATTGACAGATGAGATCAATTGCACTGCTTGCTCACAAGGCAAACTTGTGATACACCCATCTCCATCTAAGATTGCCCTTGAATCCCCATCATTATTACAAAGGATTCAAGGAGATATTTGTGGACCAATTCATCCACAAAGTGGACCTTTCCGTTACTTTATGGTTTTGATTGATGCATCTGCACGATGGTCACATGTTTGTTTGTTATCCACACGTAACATTGCATTTGCCAAGCTACTTGCCATGATGATTAAATTAAAGGCACAATTCCCAGATTATCCAATCCAAACCATACGATTAGATAATGCTGGTGAATTTACATCCAAGACATTTGATGACTACTATACATCAGTTGGAATCGATGTTGAACATCCAGTTCCACATGTACATACACAAAATGGATTGGCAGAATCATTGATCAAACAAATTCAGGTAATTGCACGCACTTTATTGTTACAATCTCAATTACCAATTTCTACATGGGGTCATGCTATACTACATGCAGCTGCATTAATTCGCCTTAGACCCACAGCTTATCATCAATATTCTCCAATCCAACTTGTTCTTGGTCACCAACCAGATATTTCTCATCTACGCACTTTTGGTTGTGTTGTATATGTTCCAATTTCACCCCCACAACGTACAAAGATGGGACCTCAACGTCGTTTGGGGATATATATTGGTTTTAATTCACCTTCCATTATCAGATATTTGGAACCTTTAACAGGTGATCTATTTACCGCACGTTTCACGGTTTGTCATTTTGATGAGACAATTTTTCCACCATTAGGAGAAAAGAAAAGGCCTCCAGAAGCAAGGCATGAACTTTCTTGGAAAGTTCCTACCATGTCTCACTTAGATCCTCACACCAGCCAATGTGAAAATGAAGTGCAAAGGATAATCCATTTGCAACAAATTGCAAATCAATTACCAGATGCATTTATAGATGCTGCAAAAGTAACCAAGTCTCATATACCAGCTGCTAATACACCAGTTCGGGTGGTTATTCCTATTGAACAATCTAGTGTAAATGCAGCTAATGAATCATCTATTACACGTCAGAAACGTGGTAGACCACTTGGTTCTAAAGATACTATTCCCCGGAAGAGGAAAATGAGAGATTTAGACTCTGTTGAAAATAATGCTCGAGCAATGACTATACCCACATCTTCTCAATCACCAGTTCCAGAAGAACTGATAGTCCCTGAAGAGATATCAACCCCTGAAGAGGCTCAAAATTCCAAAAATGAGGAAAAATCTACAAATTATACTTATACAAGAGAACTGTGGGATCGAAATGAAATAACCATCGACAATGTGTTTTCATATACAGTAGCTGCTGAAATTGCAAATGATTTTGAACCTTAAAATATCAATGAATGTAGACAAAGACACGATTGGCCTAAATGGAAAGAAGCAATTCAAGCAGAATTGACTTCTTTAGCCAAACGTGAAGTATTTGGACCTGTAGTCTAGACACCTGAAGATGTCAAACCCGTTGGTTACAAATGGGTGTATGTACGAAAACGTAATGAACATAATGAAATCATTAGATATAAAGCGCGACTAGTTGCACAAGGTTTCTCGCATAGACCAGGTATTGACTATGATGATACATATTCTCCAGTGATGGATACCATTACGTTCTATTTTTAATTAGCTTGGCAGTCTCTGAAAGATTGGACATGCGTCTTATGGACGTAGTGACAACATATTTGTATGGGTCACTTGACACTGATATTTACATGAAAGTCCCTGAAGGATTGAAAATGCCTGAAGCATATAAATCAATTGATCGTAAACTATGTTCAATCAAGTTACAACGATATTTATACGGATTGAAACAATCTGGACGCATGTGGTATAATCATTTGAGTGAATATTTGATGAAAGAAGGATATATAAATGATCCTATCTGCCCATGCGTATTTATTAGAAAGTCCGAAATTGGATTTGCCATTATAGTAGTATATGTCGATGATATGAACTTAATTGGAACTCCTGAAGAGCTTCTAAAAACTGCTGAATACTTGAAAAGAGAATTTGAGATGAAAGACTTGGGAAAAACAAAATATTATCTCGGCTTGCAGATCGAGCATAAAACTAACAGAGTATTTATCCATCAGTCTGCATATATTGAAAAAATTCTCAAACGTTTCAACATGGATAATGCTCATTCATTAAGTACTCATATGGTAGTCCGATCTCTCGATCCTAAAAAGGACCAATTTCGTCTTAAAGAAGATAATAAAGAGATACTTGGTCCAGAAGTACCATATCTTAGTGCAATTGGTGCCTTGCTGTAATTAGCTCAATGCACCAGACCGGATATTGCATTTTCTGTTAATTTATTGGCAAGATTTAGTTCTGCGCCAACTCGAAGACATTGGAATGGTGTCAAACATATCTTTCGTTATCTTCACGGCACTAAAGACTTGGGATTGTTTTATTCAAATGAGCCAACACAAAATCCAGGCATTGTTGGTTACGCTGATGCAGGATATCTCTCTGACCCTCATAAGGCACGTTCACAAACGGGGTATGTTTTTACCTATAATAATACAGCAATTTCATGGCGATCTACAAAACAATCTTTTGTTGCTACCTCATCCAATCACTCAGAGATATTTGCATTACATGAAGCAAGCATGGAGTGTATATGGTTAAGGTCACTTATACATCACATTCAGAGCACATGCAACTGAAATTCTGCCACAGATATTCCAACAGTTATATATGAAGATAATGCTGCATGTATTGCACAAATCAGAGGAGGGTACATCAAGGGAGACAGAACCAAGCATATCTCACCTAAATTCTTTTATACTCATGAGCTCCAGCAGAGCAAACAAATTGATGTCAAGCAAATAAGATCAACCGATAATTTTGCAGACTTATTTACTAAAGCTTTACCTACATCAACATTTGAGAAGCTTGTATATAGCATTGGCATGCGCCGACTGAGAAAATTATCATGATAATATTTCATCAGGGGGAGCATAATCATTGACATCAAGAAATATTGTTGGATAAAAGCGCATTGTACTTTTTTTCCTTCGACCAGGTTTTTGTCCCATTGGGTTTTTACTGGCAAGGTTTTAATGAGGCAGTGTTAGATCATTAATTGTAAAATTAAAGTGATGGGTCCCAAGGGGGAGTGTTATAAATTAGATGGTCCCATACACTTGTCTTTGATGTTTTAGCTTATCCCACATTGATTAGGGATAATAATATTAACTTAAACCTATCTCTATAAATAGAGAGTAAATCTTGTATAATTGATTCATTCTAAAATCAATAAGAAGAAAAGCTTGCAGTTTTACAAGGTATTATTTTCTTCATTTTATCTCTTATTTTATAACACGTTATCAGCACGATTTGCTTCTATTTTAATTTTTTTTTAACAAAAATAAGCAAAAGTGAAATGCATCGGCCTGAAGCCAAATGATACGCCTGAAGCCAATTTCATATGGCAGCTTTAAGCCATTCAATACCCAACTCTCAGATTCAAATTCAATATGGCCTGAAGCCTTTGTTTTGATATTTTGATGACTTTGAATCATAAAAGTCAATTGATTCTTATATCAGGCCTGAAGCTTGAATTCATGATTGACCTGCAGCATGATCAAGCCTGAAGCATGATCAATCCATGCGGCCATGAGGATATTTTTTTTCTTTTTTTCTAATGAGTCTGCAGGAACGATTGTGTGTCATGTTGATCTTTTGATGTTTGATTTTTTGATGTTTATGATATTATTTAGTGTTAATTATTGGTTATTTTCCGTTATTGTTATGCTTTGATTGCTAAAAAAAAAGGGACTGAATTTTCCATTCATCATAAACAAGCAAGATCATGATGATTAATTACATCATCTTACTGGCCGTGTTATCATGATCATAGGCTGCATATCATCTTACGGCCAGAAGCCATTCGATAAATTAGATGCATATGTAAATGATGATCAAATGCGCCGATTCATCACCATCAAGTTTAAATCAAGCCTGAAGCTTTAGATGTTATCAAATGATGATCAAATGCGCCGATGCATTATGATTAAGTTTTTCTTAAAAAAAATGATGATAAAAAGCCAAATCCATCGGCCTAGAGCCATGAAATTAGATCATGATAACATGATTATCATGATATACGACATGGATCAATAAAGTCTAATTATGGTTGAATCATCATCCATCACCATGAGAATAAGGCCAGAAGCCGAATTAATTCTTGTGTAATTGATTTACAAATATAAAAAGAGACACAACCAAGTCAATTGATTCATCATGCAATTACAAGAATTAATTTGTGTGTCTAATTAATAAGGCCTGAAGCCTTTGGTTTATGATTGAAATTCATAATCATGTGGCTAAATTCCCCAACGGAATATGTTCTTCTTCCTGTTGTTAGCTTGGATTACGCCAAATCAATCCTTATATGCGATTCTAAATTAGGCATAAAGCTTGCGTTTAATGATGATTTATTTGAATGTCTTTGAATCTTAAAAGCCAAATCATCATCAACAATGTACACCAAGGCCTGAAGCCAAACGTGATCAATATCTGATGGCCTCAAGCCAATGTGATGAAGTGATCAATTCACGAGATCAATTACAATGGTTGAGAACGGAGCCATGTGGCTCATACGAAGATTTTTTTTTTCTTTTCTTGTAGTCTTTAAAAGCAGAAGGCATTGTGTGAGAATTTCAATATTAAAATTAGAATCCGTAATTCTAATTCAGAACCTGAAGTTCTGAATCTCAATATTAAAATTAGAACCTGTAGTTTTAATTCACAACCTGAAGTTATGAATCTCAATATTAAAATTAGAACCTATAGTTCTAATTCAGAACCTGAAGTTCTAAATTTTAATCTTAAAATTATAACTCGTAGTTATAATTCATTATGTTATTCTTTTATTTATTATTAGTTTAAGAAATTAATTATTTTTATGAGTATGCTCTGTGGTTGCCATTAATTTGGATCCTCCACATCAGAAAATAGAAATTGTATTTTTGTTTTCATTTTACAATTTATGTTAATTTCTTTCATATTTGTGATCAACTATTAGAGGTAAATTAGAGCCCGAAGTTCTATATTCATTAATTAATTATTAGATTAGAACCTGTAGTTCTAGATATATAAAATAATTATAAAACTCGAAGTTCTATAATTACACTACAATTAACGAACTTGAAGTTCTAACTTTAATTAATTAGATTAGTTTAGATTAAAACCTGCAGTTTTAAATCTACCATGGAATCTGAAGTTCAGAATTTCT
Organism: Zanthoxylum bungeanum; assembly: GCA_019454045.1. Taxonomy (NCBI): domain Eukaryota; kingdom Viridiplantae; phylum Streptophyta; class Magnoliopsida; order Sapindales; family Rutaceae; genus Zanthoxylum; species Zanthoxylum bungeanum. Next base: position 758,732 of record SKCR01001381.1, on the reverse strand, counting down.
AATAGCATATTTATGAACTTGAAGTTCTAAATATTAATATTATCAATCGGAAATTAAAGTTGTGAAATATAATTCTTTTTAGGACCTGATATTCAAAATAATAATGTAAGATTGGAACTTAAAGTTCTAGATCAGCAAATTAATTTCAAGAGAACCTGAAGTTCTAAGTATATGTGTGTAATTTTGGTTCATATATATTTATGTGATGTTTTTTTTTGTATTATATTTTATTGTATATTTATTATTTTGAATTATATTTATGTGACATGAACTTTACTTTCAAGGATATGGACCCTTCAAAGAAATTATTTGTTCCGAAAAATAAATGTGGGGATATATGCTTGGCTGATAGTGCAACCACACACACTATCTTTCGAGATAGAAAATACTTCTTGGACGTAAAATTACATGAAGGAAAGGTAAACACTATATCTGGGCCTGTAGACCTAATTGAAGGCTCTGGAAGAGCCATAATCTTATTAGCAAATGGAACAAAATTATACATTGAAAATGCTCTATATTCAGACAGGTCCAGTAGAAATCTGCTAAGTTTCAAAGATATTCGCAGAAATGGGTATCATATTGAAACTTTAGATGAAAACAAAATAGAATATATATGTATTACCAAAAATATCTCAGGTAAGAAATATATATTGGAAAAACTTCCGGCTTTCTCATCTGGATTGTATTATACAATCATAAATGCAATAGAAAGTCATGTAGTGATGAACCAGAAGTTCAATAATCCAAAGATGTTTATGTTATGGCACAATCGTCTTGGTCATCCAGGAGCTACGATGATGCGTAGAATAATTGAAAATTCCAATGGGCATAAATTAAAGAACCAGAAGATTCTATTGACAGATGAGATCAATTGCACTGCTTGCTCACAAGGCAAACTTGTGATACGCCCATCTCCATCTAAGATTGCCCTTGAATCCCCATCATTATTACAAAGGATTCAAGGAGATATTTGTGGACCAATTCATCCACAAAGTGGACCTTTCCGTTACTTTATGGTTTTGATTGATGCATCTGCACGATGGTCACATGTTTGTTTGTTATCCACACGTAACATTGCATTTGCCAAGCTACTTGCCATGATGATTAAATTAAAGGCACAATTCCCAGATTATCCAATCCAAACCATACGATTAGATAATGCTGGTGAATTTACATCCAAGACATTTGATGACTACTGTACATCAGTTGGAATCGATGTTGAACATCCAGTTCCACATGTACATACACAAAATGGATTGGCAGAATCATTGATCAAACGAATTCAGGTAATTGCACGCACTTTATTGTTACAATCTCAATTACCAATTTCTACATGGGGTCATGCTATACTACATGCAGCTGCATTAATTCGCCTTAGACCCACAGCTTATCATCAATATTCTCCAATCCAACTTGTTCTTGGTCACCAACCAGATATTTCTCATCTACGCACTTTTGGTTGTGCTGTATATGTTCCAATTTCACCCCCACAACGTACAAAGATGGGACCTCAACGTCGTTTGGGGATATATATTGGTTTTAATTCACCTTCCATTATCAGATATTTGGAACCTTTAACAGGTGATCTATTTACCGCACGTTTCGCGGATTGTCATTTTGATGAGACATTTTTCCACCATTAGGAGAAAAGAAAAGGCCTCCAGAAGCAAGGCATGAACTTTCTTGGAAAGTTCCTACCATGTCTCACTTAGATCCTCGCACCAGCCAATGTGAAAATGAAGTGCAAAGGATAATCCATTTGCAACAAATTGCAAATCAATTACCAGATGCATTTACAGATGCTGCAAAAGTAACCAAGTCTCATATACCAGCTGCTAATACACCAGCTCGGGTGGTTATTCCTATTGAACAATCTAGTGTAAATGCAGCTAATGAATCATCTATTACACGTCAGAAACGTGGTAGACCACTTGGTTCTAAAGATACTATCCCCGGAAGAGGAAAATGAGAGATTTAGATTCTGTTGAAAATAATGCTCGAGCAATGACTATACCCACATCTTCTCAATCACCAGTTCCAGAAGAACTGATAGTCCCTGAAGAGATATCAACCCCTGAAGAGGCTCAAAATTCCAAAAATGAGGAAAAATCTACAAATTATACTTATACAAGAGAACTGTGGGATCGAAATGAAATAACCATCGACAATGTGTTTTCATATACAGTAGCTGCTGAAATTGCAAATGATTTTGAACCTCAAAATATCAATGAATGTAGACAAAGACACGATTGGCCTAAATGGAAAGAAGCAATTCAAGCAGAATTGACTTCTTTAGCCAAACGTGAAGTATTTGGACCTGTAGTCCAGACACCTGAAGATGTCAAACCCGTTGGTTACAAATGGGTGTTTGTACGAAAACGTAATGAACATAATGAAATCATTAGATATAAAGCGCGACTAGTTGCACAAGGTTTCTCGCAGAGACCAGGTATTGACTATGATGATACATATTCTCCAGTGATGGATACCATTACGTTTCGATTTTTAATTAGCTTGGCAGTCTCTGAAAGATTGGACATGCGTCTTATGGACGTAGTGACAGCATATTTGTATGGGTCACTTGACACTGATATTTACATGAAAGTCCCTGAAGGATTGAAAATGCCTGAAGCATATAAATCAATTGATCGTAAACTATGTTCAATCAAGTTACAACGATCTTTATACGGATTGAAACAATCTGGACGCATGTGGTATAATCGTTTGAGTGAATATTTGATGAAAGAAGGATATATAAATGATCCTATCTGCCCATGCGTATTTATTAGAAAGTCCGAAATTGGATTTGCCATTATAGCAGTATATGTCGATGATATGAACTTAATTGGAACTCCTGAAGAGCTTCTAAAAACTGCTGAATACTTGAAAAGAGAATTTGAGATGAAAGACTTGGAAAAAACAAAATATTGTCTCGGCTTGCAGATCGAGCATAAAACTAACGGAGTATTTATCCATCAGTCTGCATATATTGAAAAAATTCTCAAACGTTTCAACATGGATAATGCTCATTCATTAAGTACTCATATGGTAGTCCGATCTCTCGATCCTAAAAAGGACCAATTTCGTCCTAAAGAAGATAATGAAGAGATACTTGGTCCAGAAGTACCATATCTTAGTGCAATTGGTGCCTTGCTGTATTTAGCTCAATGCACCAGACCGGATATTGCATTTTCTGTTAATTTATTGGCAAGATTTAGTTCTGCGCCAACTCGAAGACATTGGAATGGTGTCAAACATATCTTTCGTTATCTTCACGGCACTAAAGACTTGGGATTGTTTTATTCAAATGAGCCAACACAAAATCCAGGCATTGTTGGTTACGCTGATGCAGGATATCTCTCTGACCCTCATAAGGCACGTTCACAAACGGGGTATGTTTTTACCTATAATAATACAGCAATTTCATGGCGATCTACAAAACAATCTTTTGTTGCTACCTCATCCAATCACTCAGAGATATTGCATTACATGAAGCAAGCAAGCATGGAGTGTATATGGTTAAGGTCACTTATACATCACATTCAGAGCACATGCAACTGAAATTCTGCCACAGATATTCCAACAGTTATATATGAAGATAATGCTGCATGTATTGCACAAATCAGAGGAGGGTACATCAAGGGAGACAGAACCAAGCATATCTCACCTAAATTCTTTTATACTCATGAGCTCCAGCAGAGCAAACAAATTGATGTCAAGCAAATAAGATCAACCGATAATTTTGCAGACTTATTTACTAAAGCTTTACCTACATCAATTTGAGAAGCTTGTATATAGCATTGGCATGCGCCGACTGAGAAAATTATCATGATAATATTTCATCAGGGGGAGCATAATCATTGACATCAAGAAATATTGTTGGATAAAAGCGCATTGTACTCTTTTTCCTTCGACCAGGTTTTTGTCCCATTGGGTTTTACTGGCAAGGTTTTAATGAGGCAGTGTTAGATCATTAATTGTAAAATTAAGTGATGGGTCCCAAGGGGGAGTTTAATAAATTAGATGGTCCCATACACTTGTCTTCGATGTTTTAGCTTATCCCACATTGATTAGGGATAATAATATTAACATAAACCTATCTCTATAAATAGAGAGTAAATCTTGTATAATTGATTCATTCTAAAATCAATAAGAAGAAAAACTTGCAGCTTTACAAGGTATTATTTTCTTCATTTTATCTCTTATTTTATAATATATATTTATCTATATATATATATATTATATATATATATTATATATATAATATATATATATATATATATTTCAAGTTTAATGACAAAAATTTCAATTTGAAGTGAAATTTCAATTACGACTACATTTTTTTGTTTTGTATACATTGCTCAATCCAGGATTAGTTTAGTAAATACAATATTATATGTGGTTTATGAAAAAAATTAATTATATATAACGTTAAATGATAGTTGTTGACGGTTGTTTTTCGTTCCAGTGGTAATTTGGGAAATCGATCCCTCAAATAACCTCATTCAAGCAGTGATTTTTTTTGGTTAATAGGGAACCCAAACATGAAATTACCTACATGCACACAACAAGTACAACTCTATATACCTAAAAGGGGGTGAATTGGGTAATGGCCAAAATATGCGAAATTAAAAATATTTGCCGATTTTGTGCTACAGAGCATGTAGCTTTACCAATTAAGCTTAGGTTAATTTTCTCAATTACAATATATCACTTAAAAGTAAGTTTCTAAACAATAAGCATATAGAAATAAAACTTGTCGTAAGTAAAGAGTTTAGGGATAGAGAAAATAACACCAGTGATTTATAGTGGTTCGGCCAACAATGTCTACGTCAACTCTCTTAAGTCGCGCTTAATGATTCCACTAAGTTGAGACCACAACTTATAACGAGTTTTTCGTGGCTCACCCGTAACCAAGAGTTTTACCCACTAGGTTCACTCTAAACCTCTTACAGTGAGTTTTGTCTACTAGGTTCACTCACAAACCTCTTACAATGAGTTTTGTCTACTAGGTTCACTCACAAACCTCTTACAATGAGTTTTCTCAATAGGTTCACTCACAAACCTCTTACAAATCACAAATGTTTGATTATGAAGATTTTACAATATTACTTGGGCACTCTCAAAGATAATGAAGATTCAAGATGTGAGTTGCTTACTCAAGTGTTCTAAGCTCACTATTAATAATATGAAGGTGTAGTGTGTAAGCTTGATGTATGAGAGTGTATGATGATGAAGGTTTAAGTAAACTCTCTGTTTTTGCCTTAGTATAAATTATATGAAGGTTCAAGTTAGTGGCAAAAATGAATTTGGGGCTCAATTTATAGTAAAGTGCAAACTGACACCGGTAAGCCGGTCTGGCAAACGTAACTGCTATATTATCATTTAAGAATATAAACGTCACATCGGTTTACTGATCGATATAACAGCCAGTAAGGTCCGTGTCGGTTACCGAGAGCCTACAAAAAAGAGGCCCATTGATTTGGATACCGATATTAACACCGGTATGATACATGCCGGTTTTCGCGAGCATGTAAATCACATATAGGCCGGTATTGTTAGTGTTCCTAGAACATGCCAATGATCTAATAAGCATGTAAAGGTGTTCATAAATTCAAAATAAGTTGCGGAATATACTTACAATGAACAGATTTGAGCTTTAAAATTTTAAGAAGAGATCTCCAAGATCCAAGCTTTAAGTGATGATTCCAACTCTTGAAGTAGTTTCCCTTTCACCTTAGTTGATTTCTCCAAGTGCTAGCTTTGTTGATTTTTCAACAAAATCAAAGAGAAGAGATGCCATGGCTCACGCCCATTACAAAGGATTTTAGGGTTTTTCCTTTTGTTCAAGTGTGTCAAGTGTGATGCATACACAAATGAGAGAGAGAGAAGGGTTTTGGTAAAAGCCATTTACCCTTTTCACCTAAACAAGGTGGTTGGGTAAATGGTTTTGCCAAAACCATTCCAAGGTGGTTGGAAAGTGGATGGTATGGCATAAATGCCAACCACTCTCCAACCTACCACATTTAAAGTGGGCCCCACATTTGAATTCAAAATTCAAATGTCTCTACGAACATTTGCCACGGCTCGGATCCGTTTAATCCGATTAAACGAATTCTCGTCGATAAATAATTAAATCTAATTTAATTAAATAACGATGCCTCGCAAATATATTATGAACGTTGTTTACGAATTAATTCTAAATTAATTCGTTCATTCGTATTAAAGTCCGACTTTAATTTCGTAACGAAATCCAATTCATATTAATATATCCGATATATTAATTTTAGCCTATACGAATAAATTAAATAGAAAAATCAAATTAACATTAATTTATTCTACCGATTAATTCCAAATTAATCACGTTCTCTCTCTTCCGAACACATTTAATCCCAGATTAAATAATACATCAATTAATTCTAGATTAATTTCCTTTCTCTTAATTAATCTGAGATTAATTCTCTCTCTTAATTAATCCCAGATTAATTCTAATTTAAATCAACTGTCATCGGTGAATATTTGGGAAGCGACCCAAGAGATCCCTGGATATGTTGGCAGTAAATACGGTCATCGGATTATCCGAATACGTGCGTACCTCGTACCACGTGCTTACCGATTTACAAGACATGGTTGGCTTCTAGCAAAGCACCGTGCCTACCCAATTCTCCAGAAATATTCTTACTGGAATATATAATCTATGTCAGGCGTAGTATACGTAGTATTGCGTATTGCGATCCAGTATCAGATGTCACGTGCTAGGCCTGGGGCTGGAATGTGTCTGCCCCGTACAAAGCACATGTCAGATGTCTGGTAACTAGTCTCTATTATCGGATATACATGACCTAGTCATAATATCCCGATGACTGCAGTACTTAAGAGCACTAGTACCATATCCTACGTGACATCATATCCACTATGACTGGAGTGATACTTCGATCTTGACATCACACCCAATACACTACCAAAACTAAAGCATACCAATTGTCGCAAGTATTAGCGGTGTAAGTCTCAGGTTAAGACCAAATACACCTACCCTGATTTCGGACTTCCATAGACACATAGTCATACTACCAATGGAATTCTGAGGGGTCTATCTAGAGCGAAACTATTTTCCGTACCATCGGTAAAACACAACCTCCTATTACACTTGCATGAGTATCCTATACCCAAATATATGAGAACTATGCCGTTATGATCTCACATAACACGCACAAGTGTAATACTAGTCTATTCCGCATTATCGATGTCCAGTCTCGATAATACTATGACTAGGGATATTTAATGATTAATCCTTCGTGGACTGATACTGTCTCATATCATCTCAATCCAGGAATTAATCATAAGGACCTCCTATCATTTATACATCTAGATGATCTAATCACAAATGATAAGAGTGCAATCTCCTTGTCACATAGCTAATTTGTACAACAACACCATGATCTGTACAAATAGTGACGCTATGGGTCATAATTGTCCAACAATCTCCCACTTGGCCTATATCCAGTCACTCGAGTGTCTTACACCTGACCTATGTACGGTTCGCTCAAACTGCTGAGGAAAGGCTTTCGTCAGCGGATTTGTATGATTATCGTCTGATGCAATTTATTCGATCATCACATCGCCACGATGTATGATCCGAACGAATCAGATGAATAGTCGAAGTATATATTTGGATCTTTGATGAGACCATTAATTCTTTAGTCTGCGCTGTAGCCTAGCTCAGCTGCTAACAGAACTATATCTAATCTAATTAGATTTGTTAATGACCCAGATGGCTTCTATTGCTGCCTCAGCCGCAGCAATGACCCGCAATTGTTGTTTATTCGGTAACAGTATCTTCCTTGGAAGATTTCTAGCTCACTGTTCCGTTATTCAAACTGTATTGTACCGTTGTTTTTATCGGTTAGAAAACTTATAGCAGTGATCCTAGTCACTTCAAGTTCTCATTCTCCATAGTTTAAGACATCATCCTTAGTTCTTTAAGATACTAACAGATGTTCTTAATATCAATCCAGTGACTATCACTTGGATTGACCCGTTTGTGACTCCATATGCTCAAAGCGTATGAGACACCAGGTCACGTACATTTTTAAATGTACGAGTTCTCAGAGAGTGTTAACAACTTTAAATCTATCCTAGTAGATCTTTATTCCTAGAATAAATGTTGTTTCTCCCAAGAATTCTATGGAGAATTTTCATGAAAGCCAAGCTTTCACCGATTGTAATATGGGAATACCATTTCCAAGAAATGACATATCATCATTAATTAAGACAGTCACTTTTAGTGCGCTCCCACTAACCTCCTTATATCACAAGAATCATTTCGTTTTGAATTAAATCATACACACATTATGATTACAAAAATCAAAATTCATTAATTCCAAGACCTTAATCTTGCTACAATCCAAACATGGATCGAATAACCTGCAACCTTTTGCTAGTTTTGGTACGATAAAACCGTCAGGATGTTATAAACATCCTCCAAAGAGGTTTCCGTTTAAGGAAAACGATTTTGACGTTCAGCTGCCATATTTCAAATGAAACATACAGCATCAGCAAGCATTATCCAAATGGATTTAACGTGTGCAACAGGTAAAAGATTTCGTTGTAATCAACATAATGTTGATAACGATACCTTTCCGCTACAAGCCTAGCTCAGTACGTTGGTTGTGTTTGCCTTCAATGTTTGTCTTCCTTGAAGACTTATATAGTACCAATAGGCACAATGCCTTGTGGTACAACAACTAGTGTCCAACATATCGTTTGTTATACATGGAATCCATTTCACAATCATGGCACTTTGCCATGATAGGGAGTCGATACCTTGTATCACTTCCTCATACGTAGTCAGTTCGTATTCCTCAATAAGATTGACATCTTTATGAGGTGAGATCAGAAACACATACCCCAGGTTGTTTTCTGACTCTCTCAGACCTACGTTGTTCTTGTGTATTCGAAGATTATTGGTATAGTTTCATCCTTGATAAACTGTTTGTGTTCCATTAAGGACTTGGTGCCTTGAACAGTATAACTCTGATTCTTCATCGAGTTTTACTATCCTCCCACTTACCACTGCATATCGGTAATCCTCCTAGGAAAAAACCGCATGGTGAACAACAATCACATTGTTCCCATAGTGAGTTGTATAAGTATTATACTTTGGTTTCCATAGGATAACCAATTACATTAGGCACTTATCCAATTTGGGTTCTAGTTTGGTATCATCCAAACATATACCTAACATTCCCAAATCATCATGAGTGAGAAAACCCAGTTTCTTTCCTGTTCATATCTAATATGAAATCTGTCAAACAGATTTTTATGGAACCTTATTCAAAATAAGTATTGCACTGTTAATGCTTATCCCTTTTGAAGGAAAATTATAGCTCAAAGCGACTCATGATTAACCTTATCATGTCCAACAAAATTCGGTTTCTCTGTTCGGACACACCGTCAAACTGACATGTTCCGGGAGGAGTCCTCATTGAAAGAATACTATACTCTTTCAAGTATATGAGAAACTTACTGCTTAAGTATTTTCATCATGGTCAAACCGTGATGTTTTAATACTTTAGCCGATCTGTACGTCTATTTCGTGTCGAAACTCTAAAAGTTTCTGATTTGTGTTCTTCAAAAGAAACACAACCATAACGCGATGCCACATCCGTAAAGGTCACGAAATATTCATATCCACCTATAGCCTAGCTAGACATGGGCCCACTTACGTCACTATGAACAAGGGCTAATAGATCGGTGGCTGAGTGCATAAAAATGTACTTTGAAACATCACTTATCTAGGTTTATTGTTAAGTATTTAGTTATATATTTTTATTTTATCACATAATTTCTATTGTTATATTAATTTAGAAATATTTATTATTTACACTAATTTAGTGATTTTTATTTGTAGGAATATTAATACATGGATCATGGGACAATTGCAAGTGTTTAGGGATGCATAGGATGCACACGAGAGTCGAGAACGCGAAGAACAAAGATTGAACTGGCGCCGCGGCGCCACAATCCCATACAAAATCCAGGGAGTAAGGCGCCACGGCGCCATTTGCTAAGCAAGAGAGAAAGTGGCGTGAGTGAACAATTGTGAGAAAGTGCATGTGGGCCCAAGTTCAATATTTAATTTTGACTTCGGAAGAGAAGCAAAAGAGAGAAAGTGGCGTGAAGAATAATAATTAAAAAGAGAGAAACAAAGTGAGTTGTTGACTATAATAGAAACAAGCATGCAACGTGGGCCCCAAGTGCTTAGACTACTAGGTTTAAGTTTTTCACACTATAAAAGGCAGCTTAGGGCTGCGTAACCAGGGGCTCTCCATGCGTGAAGCAGCTTAGGCTGCTGCGAATAAAACAGCAAAAATATCCGGAAGCAGCGCCGAGAGGGGGCAGTGGCCGAGAGCCGAGAGAGAAGAAATCAGAGCCCAGAAGCCGGGACACGGAGCCGTGATGATTCGGAATAATATTTATCTCCAATCTCGGGTTATTTTTATTTCTTTTCAAAGTTAGGGATGAACTCTTATGTTGGATTTTTATTATTTGTGTTTTTGATTCCTACGAACCCTTTTATCGTTTATAAAAATTAATGGTTATTGTTTTCTATTATCTTTCGATTTATTAATCCAGAAATTATATTTTGTCAAATCACATATAGATCCAGTCATGCTTCTTCTATGTGTGGTTTGCGAATTTATTGTGACTGGTAAAGTTGTTTTGCGTGTTGGTCTTCTGCTGCAGTATTGCCTGAGGGTATATTGTGTCGACGTTAGATAGCTTGTAACGATGACTTTTGTGTGCTGTTAACATAGAGAAAATAATCATTAATTACCTTAGAATTTAATATACGTAGAATTGAATATGTTCCGATTGTTGGTTTGGGATGTGAAACCTTCAATTGTGTAATAAAATGAATCAATAACTAAATATAGGAGTTCGATGCAAGAGGGATTCCCGAAGCTTTGTCATATCTCTCTACCATTATCTTTAAATATCTTTTCATTACTTTATTTATATTTACTTTAATTATCAACTTTTATCGTTTTATTTATTAAGTTACCGTTAACGTTTTTGTTTGAGTAAATTAGTTCCTGTAACCATCTCTCTGAGGAATCGACACCCCAGCTATACTGCGATAACCGCGAGTCATATTTGGGCGTAATCAAAATTTGGCGCCGTTGCCGGGGAGACGGTTTACAAGCAAAAGGACCAGGTTTGCTTAGTCGACAACGAAGCGGTAACTTCGTTCCATTTTTTTTAGTATTTTATTTTATTTTATTCTTAGTTTATTATTTGCCTATTTATTTTCTTTTTAATTTTTTTGTGTTTATTTTATTTTATTTTATTTTATTTTAGTTTTAGTAGACTTTAATTTTTAGTTTCATTTATTTTATTTTATTTTATTAGTTGTGTTAGAGAGCATGTCTAGATTTAGTGATCAATTGGGTAGATTTGCTAGAATAGAACAAGAAGATTCAGAGTCAGATCCAGATAATATATTTGATAACCTTTTTACTACACCATCTAGATCTAGCAGACATACCATGAGTGAATACGAGAGACCACCTAGGATGACTCTTGAAGAGTACCGCCACCCAACTCGCACAGCTATACCATCGTGCATAATGTTTCCCCCTAACACACCACACATAGACTTTAGGCCTGAAATGATACAGTATCTTCCAACTTTTCACGGTCTTGAGAGCGAAAATCCTTTTGTGCACATTAGGGAGTTTGAAGAGGTAGTAGCAACCTTCCATGACCGGTTTGGAACCACTGACACAATTAGACTTAAGTTCTTCCCTTTTACCCTTAAGGATAGAGCTAAGAGCTGGTTGTATTCTTTAAGACCTAGGTCAATAGGAACATGGGGCGAGATGACAAGGCGTTCTTTAATAAATATTTCCCACACCATAAGACGATGCCTTGAAAAGACAAATCTCCACCTTTTCCAAAGACAGTGAGACCCTTTATCAAACGTGGGATAGGTAGGTATAAGGAGTTGTTAGCTAGTTGCCCTCACCATGGGTATGAGAGTTGGCGTTTAGTAAGTTATTTCCATGATGGACTGACCCCTAGGAGTGCCAATTCGTTGAGATAATGTGCAATGAGAGTTTATACCCGAAAATACCCTGATAGGCACTCGTTATTTAAATGACCTACTAGAAATCTCATATTTGAACGGGACCCAATGCCGTAGATAACACTGTAGGACACACATTTCTTCTAGTCAGAATCCTACCAAAACTTTAGGGAATAAGAGGATAGCCTTAAGACAAATTGAGCTGTTTAACTAGACAGAATAGGAGCTTAATAGCCAAAGCAGCAAGACAATGCATTCATAGCGAGCCAACTAAGAATCCCAAGAGTGTCCCGTGTCAGTGAGATGATGGGTACAAATGAGGAAAACTACTATACTTTATTGATGTACAAGCCTTATACCCTATCCAGTACTATAATCCTAGTTGCAGAATCATTCCCAAGGTTAGTTGAGGCAGGAGTCTGTGGATGCTGGTTTTCGCCCGAGGTCCACAATCAGAATTTGTAGATTGGGGGCATTAACGATCCTGCAAAACAAAGATAAAATGAATGGGAGTAGACTACCACCGGTATGGTGGGTGCCGGGTACACTCCAACGCTCAAGTCAGTATAGTGAAATGAGCTGCCATTTATGTAATATGAGGAAATAAGGCTTATTGTTACCTTACTCTCTTTTGATAGCCGTGAGGGCGGTGACAAAGTAATGGAATTCTCAGAACTTGTGTCAGAGAATAGAAGTTTTTAAGTGTGTTATTTTTCCTGCCTCGAACCTTGAGTTATCTTCCCTTTTATAGATCTGAAAAAGAATATTTTGTAGCTGTGATGAAAGCTGGCAGTGGGTCCACAATGTGCTGATATACCTGGCTATGGAACCCATACGTGTCTTGGATCCAACTTTCGGCGTTGCATGTGTCTATGTTTAGAAAAAGCAAAAATAGTTAGTAACAATCATGTCTTATGCTGTCTATTTTAGCTTTTCATTTGTAGTGTTCTGTACCGGTAGAATAAAGTCTAATGGGCTGGGTTTTCTAATATGTTTTTTTAAGGGCCAATATTTATGGGCTTTTAGTATAGAATCTTGACGTGAAAAGACAGTTTTACCCTCGGGTCCAATTTTGGCACGTACAGTTTGTTCCCTACTCTTTAAGTCAAAAAGTTTTTGACTTTGAGAGTAATAAATCGAATGTACCATCTGGGATTTGCTCTGTAAACTTTTTCTGAATCGTTTTGGAGTAGTCATAAGTTAAGACTTAATCTTAACAAGATATGTAAGAATGATGAACCAGTTGAAGATCAGGATTCTGTCTAGTTCCATCTGAACAAATTCGGACTTCATGTGAGCCAATGGGGAGTGTTCCCAGTCGACTGAACCTGATGAAGGTCAGGAAAATCCCCATGCTACGGGTCCGTGGAACAGGGGAATTACTCATGTCGCCTGGACCAGCTGAAGGCCAGTTCTTGAACTTGACTCTATGAAAGCCATTGGGGAATGTTCCCAGTCGACTGAACCTGGTGAAGGTCAGGAAAGTCCCCATGCTACGGGTTCATGGACCAGGGGAATTAATCATGTCGCCTGGACCAGCTGAAGGCCAGGTCTTGACCTTGACTCTGTGTGAGCCAATGGGGAATGTTCCCAGTCGACTGAACCTGGTGAAGGTCAGGATAATCCCCATGCTACGGGTCCATGGACCAGGGGAATTACTCATGTCGCCTGGACCAGCTGAAGGCCAGGTCTTGACCTTGACTCTGTGTGAGCCAATGGGGAATGTTCCCAGTCGACTGAACCTGGTGAAGGTCAGGATAATCCCCATGCTACGGGTCCGTGGACCAGGGGAATTACTCATGTCGCCTGGACCAGCTGAAGGCCAGTTCTTGAACTTGACTCTATGTGAGCCATTGGGGAATGTTCCCAGTCGACTGAACCTGGTGAAGGTCAGGAAAATCCCCATGCTACGGGTTCATGGACCAGGGGAATTAATCATGTCGCCTGGAAAAGCAACTAGGAACATTCTTCTTGCTCATCGATTGGAGTGTTCATACAATAAACTCAACACAAACTTGTCGACTGGAATACTGCTAAGTTTTCATACTTACATGTCGACTGGAATATTGTTATATCACGTCTTCATATATTGTCGACTGGAATGTGCCTGCAAACATATACCTGTCGACTGGAATAACAACTACAAACATTCTCTCATGTTCGTCGACTGGGGTGTTCCTACAAAGATATTACCACATACTTGTCGACTGGAATACCTGCAAAGTTTCATACCACATACTCGTCGACTGGAATATATTTACATCAAGTCTTCATGTAATGTCGACTGGAGTGTACATGTCGACTGGAATATATGCCAAGTTTCATACCATATATGTCGACTGGAATATGCTTATATCACGTCTTCATATATTGTCGACTGGAATGTACCTGCAAACATATACCTGTCGACTGGAATAACAACTAGAAACATTCTCTCATGTTCGTCGATTGGGATTTTCCTACAAAGATATTACCACATACTTGTCGACTGGAATACATGCAAAGTTTCATACCACATACTCGTCGACTGGAATATATTTAATCAAGTCTTCATGTAATGTCGACTGGAGTGTACATGTCGACTGGAATATATTTGCATCACGTCTTCATGTATGTCGATTGGAGTATACCTGCAAGGATCTTATCATATACCTGTCGACTGGAATAGACCTGCAAGGATTTTACTGTACACCTGTCGACTGGAATACACCTGCAAGTATCTTATTATATATCTGTCGACTGAGACGATCCTGTAAGGATCAAATATTCACCTGTCGAAATAGCATATAAGACGACTGAAATAACCTTCTAAAATGTAAATGTTACCGCCTAATATGGGAATGTCGACTGAAGACGATCTGCATATTTAGAACATAATGTCGACTGAAATAATCCAATAATGACTTCATGCATGTATCTCGATTGGATTGATTATATGAATCATTATGCTCTCTGATTCGAGTTTACTCTTGTAGAATGGATCAAGATGTCGGGGTTTACTCTGTAGGGAATAAATTCATTGACAGATGTCAACCAATCGCCAAAGATGTCTACACAATGATAATATCCTTGGAAGATAGTAAGGAATTGGGCTTGTGGGTGATTGGAGCCCAAGTTCATTTATTGAAACCCTAGTGGGATTTTCGAGGTGTTTTTTGGAGGGAAATTGAGGCGCCTAAAAGGAGAGTATAAGAATGAGTATTGAGTCTCATTTGGTCTCAAACAAAAATTTCTCTCGGTTGGCAAGCTTAAGGGAGCTCTCAAAATCTCAAGGTACTCTTCATAATCTTCTTCGCATTCTTCAACATCTTCAAATGTTCATATTGTAGATTCAATTTGTTCTAAGTCAAATAGGCCATTAGATCTTGAAAAACATAGTGAAACTTACGGATTTTGTTTATGGTTTGGACGTGTGTTTTGATCTTCAAAGGGGTAGAAATTTTTAGGACATTTGTGTTTGTTGCTTGGAAAATGTCGAGTGAGGATTCGCTGGGTAGTTTAGGTGCTCAAATTGATAAGTATATTGAACAGCCTATGAGTGATTCAAGTGATGATGAAACTATTAGGGATTGGTCGTATGAAGATTTTAAAGAGACTGGAATTGTAACTATAGCTAAACCACCGTTAGGAATACCCACCGAAGCTACACCACTTAGATCACTACCTACAATTGAGGAGTCGAGTGAGATTCCAAGTACGAGTGAACCCACAAACATCTTAACCAAGAATCCAGCTAGTCGAGTGACTGAAAGATCAATGAGAGAGATGAGATTGAAATATAGATTTCCTCCATCAATTGAAGTAAGGTTAGCATCGCCGACTGAAAGGATAGACTACAGAATTCCTGGGTGGATGGGGTTTTATGAACGACCCTTTATTGATGGATTCAGATTCCCCGTTCCAAAGTTAGTATGGGAAGTCCTGAATCATTACCAGCTGGCTCCATCGCAACTAATGCCAAACACTTGGAGGATTCTACTGTCGCTTGAGTGTATGTCTTTTGAATTGGGGATCGTGTTTGGGGTGCGAGAATTATTGTATACTTACTATATGAAAGAACACCTGAGAGAAAAAGGGAGATATCACCTGTATCTACGCCAAAAGAGGGAGCACTTGGTATTGGGGCTTACAACAAATGATAGGGGTGATTGGCAAAAAAGTTATTTCTTCGTGAGAGGAGAGTGTGTGTTTGGGTCGAATGGGAGTGGAGAAATACCTGAACATTGGAATTCGTCGAGTGAGTATAATTTCACCCTTTCTATACTCTATATTACAATTTGTATGATTGTAAATATTCTTCTTGATTTTCTTTCAGGTCTTCAGCTGAATAGAACATTTGATACTACTCAACGAGCCGTCGCAAATACTAACCGCATCCTTGGTTTGCCTGACTCGAAGAGGAATTGGAGAGCGGCTTTAGACGAGAGGAGACTGAGGTTAACTCCGCTGTGGAAAGAAGTGGTTTATTCTGAAGGTACTCCCTTGGCTTTGAGTAAGCATATTTTGGCAGTGATTTTGTGCACTTGGGCGATTGAGGTTACATTTGGGAGGCTGCTATTTCTAACATCGCTGACTCCTGAAGAATTTTTATGCGCAGCTGAGATGATGTCGGGTCCATTTAAGGTGCCAAAACTTGATGAAATGAGGAGCCGGAGGAAGACCAAGAAAACCAAAGAGAAGGAGCCTGAAACCGCAAGTTTGGACATCGCCAAACCAGTTGAAGTCGTTCCGATAAATGTGCCGGATCCAACAACCCAATCGACTGAGAAGGTATCTGCCTCGAAAAAGAGGAAGGCAGTAGTAGAAGTGGAGGAAGACGCAGAAGGCGTTATAGTGAGGATTCCTCATGGGTCTACTGCAATTTCGGATCCTTCTAGCCTTTCTAAGTTTATTAAACGTCTGTTGCTGGAAGAAGATGAGCAGCGTCTGATTGAATTGGGTCCAACCGAAACAAGCAAGAAGATTTCGGCTTTAAGTTATCAGGTATATATTTATCAAATATATTATCAATTTTGAAGAAGTCGTATGGAATGTACTAAAAGGAATTTCTTTCAGGTTATGGAATGTGGTATTTTTATGCAACAGTATGCTGAATTAAGCCAGAGGAGGATGAGGGATTTAGAAAAAGCAAACACATCAGTCAGAAGAGATTTCGGTGAGCTGAAAGCAAATTATGACTCTACCGAAAGGAAGTTGAGAGAGGTTGAGAAAGAGCTGAGAGAGACTCAAGCGACACTGAAATTGGAGAAAGAAGTGTCTGAGGCTACCAATGAAGCGTTCAGAGAAAGTTTGGAGAGCTTGAGGAAGGAAAAGGCCGAGTTGCTTGACCAACTCGAATTGGTTGCCTTCGAGTCAATGATGAAAGAGAGGAGCAACCTAATGGAAGAATATTTAGCTGGCCAAAATGTCGCTTGGAAGCCGAGGAAATGGATTCGCGAATATGAGAGGTTGGCTGCTGGGGTTTCACTTACAAGCGAGGATGAAGAAGAAGAAAAGGGAGAAGAAGTGATTTCAAAGGAGGCTGCTGAAGAAGAAGAAATGGCTACTGGAGAAGCCGAAGGAGAAATAGCCATAATGGAGAAACAGGCTGAGACGGTAGGGGTCCCTGGAACCACTGAAATTATCCCTTTTGTTCCCAGTCAGGCCGCTGATGTTCCACTAGCAGAAGCTCAGCCTTCCCCTGAAGTTCCGTCGACTGATACGGCCGTGGAATGAATATGTAATCTTAATTTTGACTATCTTTTTGTTATGGGAAACTGCTAATACAAAATGTTTCCTTTTTGCTTTATATCTAAGGTTTCATTTTTATTTTCTCTATATGGTTATATCAGAATGCACAAATTTCATCACACAACATTTTATTATAAAATACTTCATTGGCCGAATGGGCAACACAAAAGAAAAATAAAAATTACCGGTAAAACCGTTTGAGATGAATTGCATTCCAGCTATTTTGAATTGGCCTTCCTTCTGTCGTTTCCAATTTGTAGGCGCCCTGCCCAACAATCTTCGTAATGACGTATGGGCCTTCCCAATTTGGTCCTAGCTTTCCGTCCTTTATCTCTTTGGTATTCTGAAATACTTTCCGTAAGACCCAATCTCCTTCTTTAAACGTTCTGCACCTAACATTCTTGTTAAAATATCTGGCCATTCTCTGCTGATGTGCTGCAAGTCGTATGGAGGCTCGTTCTCTCATTTCGTCAACCGTATCAAGGCTATAACTCATGAGTTGTTGATTCGAGTTTTCGTCGAGCCACTGGTATCGAGGAGTTGGAACAACTCCTTCGACTGGGATCACTGCTTCACACCCAAACACAAGGGAGAATGGGGTTTGTCCAGTTGATGACCGGGCCGTAGTTCTGTAGGACCACAAGACACCTGGAAGTTCATCTGCCCATGCTCCTTTCGATTTCTCTAATCTTTTCTTCATTGTATTCAAGATCGTCTTGTTGGATGATTCAGCTTGACCATTCGCTTGAGGAAAACGTGGAGTTGAAAAGTTCAACTTGATTCCCCAATTCTTGCAGAAGTTTTGGAAACGGTAGCTGATGAATTGGGACCCGTTGTCAGTTACAATTTCCTTAGGCAAACCGAATCGACAAATGATGTTTTTCCATACGAAGTTTTGCACTTCTAAGTCCCGTATCTTGGCAAAGGCTTCTGCTTCGATCGATCCATTTGGAATAGTAATCTGTAAGGGCGAGCATGTAGACTCGCTGTCCAGGGGCTGTAGGTAGCTTCCCAACGATGTCCATTCCCCATTTCATGAAAGGCCAAGGTGACAGAATCGGCTTCAATTTCTCCGGTGGTAAGTGTGAGACGGGGGCAAATCTTTGACATTTCTCGCATTTTCGAGTGAATTCAGCCGAATCAGCTCGCATAGATGGCCAATAGTATCCTGTCGTGTGGGCTCGGGAGGCTAAGCTTCTTCCACCAGAATGGTTTCCACATTCTCCTTCATGAAGTTCAGTTAACACGTACCGGGCTTCCTCTGGAGTGAGACATTTAAGGTAGGGACCAGAAAATGATCTTTTCAAAAGTTGCCCATCATGTAGCGTGAATCTGGCAGCTTGTCGTTGAATCTTTCGAGCCTCAATTCTGTCTTCTGGAAGCATGCCATTTTGTAAATATTTCTCAATTGGAGTCATCCATGAGTCGCCTGATGTGAGTGTTGAAACTTCTTCGACTCCATTTTTCCAAATCGCAGGCCACTGCAAATATACAACTGGAATGGACTGGATGTTTTCTCCTTCAATTGCCGAACCCAGTGTTGCTAAAGCATCTGCGTGCTTGTTCTCATTTCTGGGGATTTGAGAAATGCTTATCTTCTCAAATGTCGACTGGATTTCCTTTACCTTTTTCAGATAAGAAACCATCTGTGAATCTCTAGCTTGATATGAACCCTGGAATTGATTGACGATTAATTGAGAATCTGATTTCACTTCGATCTTCTTGGCACCGAGCTCTTGGGCCAAATTTAAGCCAGCTATGAGGGCTTCGTATTCGGCTTCGTTATTAGAGACTTTGAATCCGCATTTAATCACCTGTTGCATCACATCGCCTTCTGGAGTTGTAATCACAATCCCCAAACCGCATCCACGTTTATTGCTTGATCCGTCGACTGCCAATTCCCATGTAGTCGAAGGATGAATACATTGTATTTCTTGTTCTGCTGGTACTCGTAGACTGGAGCTGAAATCAGCAACAAAATCTGCGAGTGCTTGTGATTTGATCGCGGTGCGTGGTAAGTACGTGATGTCATGTTCTCCAAGTTCCACAGCCCACTTGGTCAGTCTCCCTGAAAGCTCGGGTTTATGAAGAATGCTCCTCATTGGATACGACGTATAGACAGTGATTGGGTGCCCCTGAAAATATGGTCGTAGCTTCCTTGCTGCAGTTACCAGCGCCAGTACCAATTTTTCCATATGAGGGTAGCGTGATTCTGCATCTAACAATGCTTTACTCACATAGTAGACTGGGAGTTGAGTTCCGTTTTCTTCTCGGATCAGGACGGCACTAACTGCTTGCTCTGAGACTCCTAAGTAGAGAAAAAGTCTTTCATTGTCGAGTGGCTTAGATAACAATGGTGGAGAAGATAAGTATCGTTTGAGTTCTGTCAACGCCTTTTCGCAAGCTGGAGTCCACTCGAAGTGTTTTGCCTTCTTCAATGCTGAGAAGAACAGAAAACTTTTATCGGTTGACTTGGAAATGAATCTATTAAGTGCGGCTATTCTCCCAGCAAGTCGCATGACATCTTTCGGAGTGGAAGGAGAAGGAATGTCAAGAATAGATCTGATCTGAGTTGGATTGGCTTCTATCCCTCGTCGCGTGACCATGTACCCAAGAAATTTCCCTGAAGCGACTCCAAAAGCACATTTTGTTGGATTCAATTTCACCGTACTTCTTCATCGTGTCGAATGCCTGCTCCAAATGTGTCAGATGTTGTTCGGCTTCTATTGACTTTACCAGCATGTCATCTATATAAACCTCCATGGTCTTCCCTATTTGCTGAGAAAACATTTTGTTCACCATTCGTTGATAAGTCGCTCCAGCATTTTTGAGTCCGAATGGCATCACTTTATAACAATATATGCCTCTGTTGGTGATGAATGCAGTTTTTTCCTGGTCGTTCGGATGCATGAGAATTTGATTGTAGCCTGAATATGCATCCATGAAACTCAGTAACTCATGACCTGCTGTAGCATCAACCAAGGAATCAATATGAGGTAATGGGAAGGAATCCTTGGGGCATGCTCTGTTCAAATCTGTGAAGTCGATGCAAACTCTCCATTTCCCGTTCTTCTTTCGTACTATCACCACATTAGCTAACCAATCTGGGAATTGAACCTCCTTGATGGCTCCATTCTGTAACAATTTTTGGACCTCTTCATTGATGATCTGATTTCTCTCCGGGGCAAACTTTCTTCTTTTCTGTCTGACGGGAGTGTAGTTTGGATCTACATGGAGCTCATGGGTGATTAACTCTGGGTCGATCCCGGTCATATCTTCGTGTGACCAGGCGAAACAATCATGTCGCTTCATCAGGAAATCAATTAGGTCGGTTCGTAGCTTGGGATCCAGATTAACTCCAATAGGTACTTTGTGATCTGCATATTCTGGGTGTATTGAGACTTCGTCTAGTTCCTCCACGTTTGGCTGATCTGGTGGTGTAACACCGGATCCCTCCATTAATTGCTATGCCGACTGAGGTTTCGCCTTTAAAGTAGTCTGGTAACAACTTCTTGAAGCGTGTTGGTCTCCTACAATCTCCTGAACTCCCCACCTTGTGGGAAATTTGAGCACTTGATGATAAGTTGACGAGACTGCCCTCATCTCATGAATCCAGGGTCGGCCTACGATCAAGTTGTAGGCTGAGGGACAATCCAGGACCAAAAATGAAGTCAACTTATTGATTCCTCCTGCGTAGACTGGAAGAGTTACTTCTCCCATGGTGAATTTTTGTTCACCGCTGAACCCGATAAGAACAGTTGACTTCCTGCTGATCTTTTCAATCTCGGTTCCCATGTCGGACAGGGCTGCCCTGAAGATGATATTTGCTGACGAACCTGTGTCGACCAAGATTCTTTTGACCATAAAATTCGCAATTTGTAATGAGATGACCAGCGCATCGTGATGTGGATTCATTCGGATGGAATTGTTGTCGTCTGGAAATTCAATGGTAAGGTTTGTACAAGTCTCCTCTATTGACATAGTCGAATGGAAAAGACCTATTGTGGCAATCCTGGCATGTCGTTTCGCCGCGGGATATGAAACACCACTAACCTCAGAACCACCAGAAATAAAACTTACAGTATTGTTGATTGGTGGTGGTGGTATGGGGCCATCTTCCTTGTCATTTCTCCTGGCCATTGTAGCCTTGCCCTTATCAGTGAGTAACTCCTTCAAGTGCCCTTTGTTCAACAATTCCAATACTTCCAATCTTAAAGCCACACAATCTGCTGTCGTGTGACCATAATCTCGGTGAAACTCACACCACTTGCTGGTATCTTTTTTGACTGAATAATCTTTGGAGCGTGGAGGCCACTTTACTTCGCCCCCCATCTTCTTGAGTACCGATACCAGCTCTCCCGGGGAAACAGTAAAATTGTAGTCTGGGAGTCTCTCCCTGTTAGCAGATTTGTCTTGTCCCCTGAAAGCTAACGGTTGGCGTTTGAAGTCCCGGTTGAAATGTTGATTTGTTTTCGGAAGATCCTTCCTGTCTGTTGGCCGAGGTGCTCTATTGAGAAATTCTTTGCGCCGTTTAGTAGTATCTTGAGTGTTATTGTATTGCAAACCAGAAAAATTCTCTTTTCTCTTGTTCCTCTTATCTTCCTCCCACCTTATTTCAATTTGGGCTCGAGCCATGGCTTGATCCATCGTGTAGCATCGGAATTTAGTGAGCTTCTTGTAAAGTCCGCTTTCTAGGAGCAAACCATTTCTGAATGCTTCTACTGCAGTAGGTTGATGGAGGTCCGGGATAGTTATCCTTTCTTTATTGAAGCGAGCTACGTAGCTCCGTAAAGATTCACCCTTCCTTTGCTGGATGGCACAAAGGTCGTCTGAAGTCTTCTCAATTTTGCAAGAACTCGCAAAATGCTCTACAAACTTGTCTGCCAGATGTTGGTATGACCCAATGGACCTATACGGGAGATTGATGAACCAAGTTAGGGCTGGACCCGCCAATGTCTCCCCAAATCCTCTGCACATTCCGGCCTCCCATTGTCGAGGAGTCAGGCCTGTTGACATCATCTTATACTTGTAATGGATGATGTGGTCGTCTGGGTCAGTAGATCCATCATACGTTTTCATATCTGGAGGGCTGAATTTCCTTGGCAATTCTACAGAGGTGATAGACTCGAAAAATGGTGTGTCAGAAATTGTTCCAGCTCTACTTTTCCTTATTGGCAGTTTGACGCCTGGTAGACTGGACAATATTGCTTCTTTGAATTCTAACATTTCTTTGCGCATGTTGGAAGCGACTTGCTGAGCCTGGTCGGCTGGGGAAATTGGCGGAACTGTATGATTACTTGGGTGGTCTCCTGGCGAAGGAGTGTCATTTGCCACACCGTTGAATGTTTCCAAAAGATTGGATGGGATTAAATCATTGTTGGTATTACCCGAGAATCACGTTGTTGAGAGGTGGAAGAGATTAATTCTAACTGCTTTCGAAGGTTTGTATTGGAGCTTCGCATGGTCAAATTCTCCTCCTCCAAAGTTCGTAACCGTTCTTGTAGCATAGATATTTGGGCTGAAGTTGGATCTGGTGTCAGCTCGCTGCTTGAAGCCATGAATGACAATTAGAATTGCAGACTGTGAAATCTTTTGTTTGCTATAAATCGCCAAGGCCCCACGGTGGGCGCCAAATTGTGGATGCTGGTTTTCGCCCGAGGTCCACAATCAGAATTTGTAGATTGGGGGCATTAACGATCCTGCAAAACAAAGATAAAATGAACGGGAGTAGACTACCACCGGTATGGTGGGTGCCGGGTACACTCCAACGCTCAAGTCAGTATAGTGAAATGAGCTGCCATTTATGTAATATGAGGAAATAAGGCTTATTGTTACCTTACTCTCTTTTGATAGCCGTGAGGGCGGTGACAAAGGAATGGAATTCTCAGAACTTGTGTCAGAGAATAGAAGTTTTTAAGTGTGTTGTTTTTCCCCCTCTCGAACCTTGAGTTATCTTCCCTTTTATAGATCTGAAAAGAGAATATTTTGTAGCTGTGATGAAAGCTGGCAGTGGGTCCACAATGTGCTGATATACCTGGCTATGGAACCCATAACGTGTCTTGGATCCAACTTTCGGCGTTGCATGTGTCTATGTTTAGAAAAAGCAAAAATAGTTAGTAACAATCATGTCTTATGCTGTCTATTTTAGCTTTTCATTTGTAGTGTTCTGTACCGGTAGAATAAAGTCTAATGGGCTGGGTTTTCTAATATGTTTTTTAAGGGCCAATATTTATGGGCTTTTAGTATAGAATCTTGACGTGAAAAGACAGTTTTACCCTCGGGTCCAATTTGGGCACGTACAATAGTCTTTATCAACCTACCCAGACACCCAACCTAGGAGTTTACATACCCCACAGTATCACACCCTGCCATTTCTATAATTCTTTAGAGATCATATGCAAGCATTCATGTAACCCAGAATAAACCAATCAAAGGATTGAGTCATTGATTTAAAGCTCGGTAGCTGAATACCAAAAATAAATTAGGAGTCAACTCTCTAAAATTGACTAATGAACCTGAGTGTGAACAGAACAAGGAAATTTTCTCATCTCAGGCTACAAATCCCAAGGGCAACCCTAGCACAGACTGATCATGAAGTATCCATTATAAGAGATGTTGATGGTCATAATCCTATGAGCGGTAAAGATTTAGGAATGCAGAATACCTCCAACTTATAGATGACCCCAAGGATAGTAGTGCATATACCCTCAGGAAGAACAAGTGCCAATCGTTTCAAATGGATACCTTTCCCACAAGCACTTAGCCCACAATGAGAGTTCCAGTTCCAAATGTTGAAAAACAATCACAGGGTGAGGGTGAGTGTCATTACTCATACATGCTAGAAGTAGTTCTACCGACCGGAAATAGTGTCTCTACAACCTGAATCAAATCCTTCTGACTGAAACTGGTCCCTAAGAAACGAAAAAGGAGAAAATGAGAGTTAATGCTCAATTAAAGATGATACCTGTGAGATTAAAAAGAACATTGAGCCAATTTTTCCTTATGAGCAGCCCAAAATTTCGACAATCCTCATACCTTGGAGGATCAGTGGATAAACTGCCACAGCTAGACAAGCATTCTCTCACATGCCTTCATCAGTACGCTCGATGAAGCCACCATGACAGCTTAAGTGGTTTTCGTCCAGCTGAAGAAGTTAAACTTAGCGCTAGCGGGGAGGCAACCCTTGCATCTGCATTTATTTCACTTTATTTATTTTATTTACTTTAATTTTATATTTGTGTGCTAATTGCATGTTTATTTTCATTGTTTGCATGAGTGTTTATGCAGGAGTTAGCACAACCTACACAGCCACACAACTAAAGTCTCACCAGCAGGAACCTGATCAACTCCGCGTCTGGTAGTGTTGTTCCTTAATCTTTTTCTTTACATTTATCTTACATTGAGGATAATGCAAGTTTTAAGTGTGGGGGTGTATGCATGCGCATGATAATACATGTCATAAATACATTCTATTATTATCTATAAAAAAAATAATTGTTGTTTTGTTTGTTTTTAGTCCCTGATAGTTAAACATAGTTCCTATGATGATATTGTTTGTGTTATGATGAAATCTTAGAAACGATAAGTCCTTTAATGTACTTTTATCTGATATTTGAGTAGTTTATCTATGTTAGACTCGTAAGCACTTAATTATGGATTTTTAGTAGTGGAAGCCTGAGTAGTTAGCAAAATGACTAGTTGAAAAAATTGTATGTCGATGAATGACCGTTTGCTTAGATATCTATCCTGATTTGCTTGTGTTATGACGTATGGTATGGTTGCAAATAAAAGAAAAAGTCTCTGAAGAAAGAAAATAAACCACCTATAACCGATAAGCGTGAAGCTACCCATGGGCGAGTATTAGGACCACCATGAGGAGAAATGCTACCTTAAAGGGTAGGTGTGTTGAAAGAAAATGGCAAAAGAGAAAGAAAAGAAAAATTCAAAAGAAAAAGCAACAAGAGACAAGAAAGAAAAAAGAGAAATCATACCATATTGAGCACACATAAAAGCAACTACATAGCTTAATTGAGATATCTAGGTTGGTTAGACCCATCGATCCCGATTTTTAAACTAAATCATTGAGTTGGCTTACTTGGGAATAAAGCTGTGAATGAACCTTAACACACACACACTTTTGAGTCTAGCTTAGATGATTTATTCAAATATTTAGATTTGAGTTGCGTTGAGTACTTTGAAGGTTCTATTGTTTCATTACTATGCATTCTCTGAGGACATACTTATGTGAAACTATTGGGACTATTTAATTTTGCATGATTGTGTGTTTTGAATGACGTTTGTGGGTGTCGTCGCTGTAAGCCCTCACGAGACTATAACTCGTCCACTAGGGACACCTAGAGGTTTAAAGGCTTGTTGCATACGCTAAATGCAATCGTGATCCCTACGAAAGTGGCTTAGATAGTTTATTTATTTTATTTTCATTTTATTTTACGCTTGAATTGCTAGGGACTAGCAATAAGCTAGTTGGGGGTTGTGATCAGTGCATAAAAATGTACTTTGAAACATCACTTATCTAGGTTTATTGTTAAGTATTTAGTTATATATTTTATATATTTATCACATAATTTCTATTGTTATATTAATTTAGAAATATTTATTATTTACACTAATTTAGTGATTTTTATTTGTATGAATATTAATACATGAATCATGGGACAATTGCAAGTGTTTAGGGATGCATAGGATGCACACGGGAGCCGAGAACGCGAAGAACAAAGATTGAACTGGCGCCGCGGCGCCACAATCCCATACAAATCCAGGGAGTAAGGCGCCACGGCGCCATTTGCTAAGCAGAGAGAAGTGGCGTGAGTGAACATTGTGAGAAAGTGCATGTGGGCCCAAGTTCAATATTTAATTTTGACTTTGGAAGGGAAGCAAAAGAGAGAAAGTGGCGTGAAGAATAATAATTAAAAAGAGAGAAACAAAGTGAGTTGTTGACTATAATAGAAACAAGCATGCAACGTGGGCCCCAAGTGCTTAGACTACTAGGTTTAAGTTTTTCACACTATAAAAGGCAGCTTAGGGCTGCGTAACCAGGGGCTCTCCATGCGTGAAGCAGCTTAGGCTGCTGCGAATAAAACAGCAAAAATATCCGAAGCAGCGCCGAGAGGGGGCAGTGGCCGAGAGCCGAGAGAGAAGAAATCAGAGCCCAGAAGCCGGGACACGGAGCCGTGATGATTCGGAATATATTTATCTTCAATCCCGGGTTATTTTTATTTCTTTTATGGGTAACTAATCCCCTAGGCAAAGTTAGGGATGAACTCTTATGTTGGATTTTTATTATTTGTGTTTTTGATTCCTACGAACCCTTTTATCGTTTAATAAAATTAATGGTTATTGTTTTCTATTATCTTTCGATTTATTAATCCAGAAATTATATTTTGTCAAATCCCATATAGATCCAGTCATGCTTCTTCTATGTGTGGTTTGCGAATTTAATTGTGACTGGTAAAGTTGTTTTGCGTGTTGGTCTTCTGCTGCAGTATTGCCTGAGGGTATATTGTCGACGTTAGATAGCTTGTAACGATGACTTCTGTGTGCTGTTAACATAGAGAAAATAATCATTAATTACCTTAGAATTTAATATGCGTAGAATTGAATATGTTCTGATTGTTGGTTTGGGATGTGAAACCTTCAATTGTGTAATAAAATGAATCAATAACTAAATATAGGAGTTCGATGCAAGAGGGATTCCCGAAGCTTTGTCATATCTCTCTACCATTATCTTTAAATATCTTTTCATTACTTTATTTATATTTACTTTAATTATCAACTTTTATCGTTTTATTTATTAAGTTACCGTTAACGTTTTTGTTTGAGTAAATTAGTTCCTGTAACCATCTCTCTGAGGAATCGACACCCCAGCTATACTGCGATAACCGCGAGTCATATTTTGGCGTAATCAGTGGCACTTACACTTTTACCAAGTAAAAGGTATTTTAGGTACTTTACCTAATGAACTAGATTCGTAGACATCATTTGAATGGAATCAAATCCGTCCTAATATCCACTCTTCAAAAGTGTGGATATACGAGTCTTGTTTAATGTGTCCCAGACAACACTGCCATAAATAAGTCTCATCTGATCAAATCGGTTTGAGCTATTTGTTTATCATATTATATGTTTGAGATTTATTTATATTCAAAATATAAATATTGTTATTCACATCTAATGTGTTTATCTCAATATCATCTTTATAAAATAAAACACTTTAGTGTTCTAGAATATAAAGGTATACTCGCAACGAGTTATACTCGATATAGAGATAATGTTTCTAGTCAAACTAGTTACAATATAACTGTTTCCTAATTTAAGTACACACCCAAATGGTAGTTCCTAAACTTAGGTATCTACGGTTGAAACAGCGACTGTCGTCCTGTTTCTGATTCGAAGATTAATCTCATCTGAAGTCAGTATCCTGCTCACAGCAGATTCTGCACATCAATGCATATTTATGTATCACACTAAGTATTTAAAATCCCATTTTAATACTAGTAGTGAACATATTTATGACAAACATATTTGAAGTCAAGCCTTGCTCGTCTTCAATTCCTTCATGTCTGCTTTGTCCGTACGGCAGTCATGCTTCAATGACCCCGTTTGCCACAATTTAGGCAGACATCTTGGGATATGTCCTTTGTCTTCCTAGAAGACTATAATGATTTTGCCTTTGCTCTTTTCTATATCCCAGAAGCCTTTGGCCAAGCCTTGGGTTTCTAGAATATCGAAGTAAGTTGCGCCTTGCGCTACTTGCCTTATTGCAAACTTTGGCTTTGGTCTCCTTGAGAATAGTCATTAACTCTCCAAGAGTTGTTTATTGCAATTTAATATTTCTAAGATCTAAGAATAGATCTATGAAGATCCTTCAATTTCTTCATCATACTTTAAGGATCTAATCCTTAGTTCTGATTAGGAAATTAAGGAGTCATTATGGCAAGTATAATGGATTAAGCACTAAAGTTATCATCACATGAATCTTCCAAAGATCGTGCTCTACTATTTGCTCAACTCCGGGCTTAGGCCTAAGATGTTATTTTATCAAATAAAGTAACTTCTTAGTTTCAGGACTATCCTGAAATTTATTCCCAATTTGAAAATTAAAGTCGTTTAAACACATTTTCCCTAGGATAATGTTTTAAACATTAATCTTTCATTTTAATCTTGATTCTAATAGTCCAACTATTTAATCAACGATTTCAGGTACAATTTAATGTAATGATTACTATAGTCTAACTATATAAGTTATTACAATTTTATTAGTTAAAATCAAATATATATTGATTACTATAATCCAATTATATAATCATTATACATGATTAGTAAAATCCAAATATATTGATTACTATAATCCAATTATATAATCAACTATAAATGAAGTAGTTTGAATACAGTCCAACTGTTTAATTAAAACAACAATAAATATTAGTCCAACTAATATATAATTTATTTGACGAATGATATTTGATTGAGCGCGTATGGCAAGTAACTAAACAAATATTGCAAATCTAATACTTGCCTCCCACTATTTTTCGGCGAGTCTCTAACCCTCTGTGGAGTACTCGGGAAACCTAGTTTCCTAATGGGCTAGGATCCCGTTAAATAACACACAATCTTGACTTTGGCCAACAAATTGTATGATACTTAACTAGGTAGATCTCTAAGATCAATTGGATCTCATCCAATTCCTAGATCCAGTAGGTGGACATCCAAGTCCGAAACATATATCTTATATATGCCAATATATCAAATATATTACCTAACCTTTTTCCTCTGAATCAACTAAGCCTTGGCTTTGGCACAACAAACTTAATGATCCCAGTTAAGCGGAACCCATTGACATGGAAAGTTTTGTAATCAATGTCGATGGACAAGAAGTGATCTTGACTTTGGCCAACAAATCATGACTTGGACAAGACACCGATATGGAACAAAACTCTCATGATTCAAACACATCCGCAATTGACAAATGTCTTGACTTTGGCCAACAAACCAATGCCAACTTTGGATCTTGAGTAAGAATCACTCAACGGAAGGAAAAATGCTTAATATGTTTTGAGGGTTTTTCGCGTGCAAATTGGCAACCAATTTATTATCTTTGTTAAAGTCTCACCATCATACACCCTTAAACATACATTCTAAATACATAATAAAGCGCGTATAAATAAATAAATTAATAATGATATGCGGATGGATATGTCACAAATTGTTCCTATAACAAATCACTTCCTTTCCTCTCCCCGGCTAGAACCATTCTAATTCTACCCAATTACAAAATACAATAAAGAAACCTCATTTACATTGAGGGGAATATGTGAGAAGAGAAATACAATGAGAGATGAGATAAAAGGCTGGACACGTAGGTCCAATTTAATATATTATAAACTTATTACAACAATTTCCAAAACTGCCCTTGCCCTTCTAATATCCATCCGATATACATTATTCATACAACACATTCATGTATTCATACAAATCATGTTATTCAATCAATCTAATCCAATTAATTAATCTTTGA
This sequence comes from Zanthoxylum bungeanum, assembly GCA_019454045.1. Lineage (NCBI taxonomy): Eukaryota > Viridiplantae > Streptophyta > Magnoliopsida > Sapindales > Rutaceae > Zanthoxylum > Zanthoxylum bungeanum. The sequence goes on along the minus strand of SKCR01001381.1, from coordinate 728,376 downwards.
ATTAATGACCATATAATGTTCATACAACGATTTGATTTGCGTGAGTCAAACTCGTTTAAGAATAAATACTCAAAGTAAGTATTCTTGAATTATATTGAACTACAACTTTAAATCGAATTTATTTGTATTCAATACTAATTCAAATTTAATTCCAAATTAAATATTTACACTTACTTATAAGCCTTAAAGACTTGGATTCCAAATCCAATCTTAATGGGTCTCAAAGGCCCAATAACATCCAATGTCATTTTAATTAAAGTCTAATGGGCTTTTAATTAATTCTTAAGGCATGGGCTTTGGCCATAATGGGTCAAACCCAAAATGCCAAGGCCCAATAGGAATCACCCTATTGCCTACAAATTAATTTAGGCCCATTAGGCCCAATTAAATTCTTTAAAGGGCCAAGTGATGTATTTGAACCTTATAGAATTGGTTTTGGGCCCAATTGGATCCAATCCAAAAGTCCAAAACCAAACTTAGTCAGACCAAGCCCATTAAGCCCAAATACACACTTTTAGCCCAATTCATAATTAAAGGCTTATTAACATAATTATAATATTCCAAATATCACAATTACTTTAATTAAAGTGTATTATCCATGATTAATTAATTAAACTCAATATTTCCAAAATACCAATTAACTTAATTAATCATGCTTAATCCATCAATTCATGCTCAACACAAATTGAAGCCAAAAATCATCATTTCATGCTCAACACAAATTGAATCCTAAATTCATCATTTCATGCTCAACATGCTCTTTGATTTTAACATGAACTTTATTGACTTTGATTCTAATCCAATCAAACCAACAATCAACATTTAAATATGCATTGAAACACATCATTTCATGTTACAAAAATTAAAAAATTGCACAGTGCACTGCAGTCCATTTTCGGCCTCACTAAAAAAAATTAATTTTTGATTCATTTGATTTGTTTCAAATCTAATCATGCATAACTCTAAGTTATCATATTCTAAGCATGCTCAAAGCATCAATTTGAAGTCAAAACACAAAAGCCCCAAATTTTAGTCTCATGAACCCTAAAATTTTCATGCTTAAAATTGGCTCTTGATACCATTGTCAGTGTTCCTAGAACATGCCAAGGATCTAATAAGCATGTAAATGTGTTCATAAATTCAAAATAAGTTACGGAATATACTTACAATGAACAGATTTGAGCTTTAAAATTTTAAGAAGAGATCTCCAAGATCCAAGCTTTAAGTGATGATTCCAACTCTTGAAGTAGTTTCCCTATCACCTTAGTTGATTTCTCCAAGTGCTAGCTTTGTTGATTTTGCAACAAAATCAAAGAGAAGAGATGCCATGGCTCACGCCCATTACAAAGGATTTTAGGGTTTTTCCTTTTGTTCAAGTGTGTCAAGTGTGATGCATACACAAATGAGAGAGAGAGAAGGGTTTTGGTAAAAGCCAATTTACCATTTTCACCTAAACAAGGTGGTTGGGTAAATGGTTTTGCCAAAACCATTATAAGGTGGTTGGAAAGTGGATGGTATGGCATAAATGCCAACCACTCTCCCAACTACCACATTTAAAGTGGGCCCCACATTTGAATTCAAAATTCAAATGTCTCTACGAACATTTGCCGCGGCTCGGATCCGTTTAATCCGATTAAACGAATTCTCGTCGATAAATAATTAAATCTAATTTAATTAAATAACGATGCCTCGTAAATATATTACGAACGTCGTTTACGAATTAATTCTAAATTAATTCGTTCATTCGTATTAAAGTCCGACTTTAATTTCGTAACGAAATCCAATTCATATTAATATATCCGATATATTAATTTTAGCCCATACGAATAAATTAAATAGAAAAATCAAATTTAACTATTAAATTTATTCTACCAATTAATTCCAAATTAATCGCGTTCTCTCTCTTCCGAACACATTTAATACCAGATTAAATAATACCTCAATTAATCCTAAATTAATTTCCTTTCTCTTAATTAATCCCAGATTAATTCTCTCTCTTAATTAATCCCAGATTAATTCTAATTTAAATCAACTGTCACCGGTGAATATTTGGGAAGCAACCCAAGAGATCCCTGGATATGTTGGCAGTAAATACGGTCATCGGATTATCCGAATACATGCGTACCTCGTACCACGTGCTTACCGATTTACAAGACATGGTTGGCTTCTAGCAAAGCACCGTGCCTACCCAATTCTCCAGAAATATTCTTACTGGAATATATAATCTATGCCAGGCGTAGTATACGTAGTATTGCGTATTGCGATCCAGTATCGGATGTCACGTGTTAGGCCTAGGGCTGGAATGTGTCTGCCCCGTACGAAGCACATGTCAGATGTCTGGTAACTAGTCTCTATTATCGTATATACATGACCTAGTCATAATATCCCGATGACTGCAGTACTTAAGAGCACTAGTACCGTATCCTACGTGACATCATCTCCACTATGACTGGAGTGATAGTTCCGTCTTGATATCACACCCAATACACTACGATTCTCAATATACCTAGTAGAGGCGTACACAGAACTGGTTAAAGCCCTGGACGACCAAAACTGAAGCATACCAATTGTCGCAAGTATTAGCGGTGCAAGTCTCAGGTTAATACCAAATACACCTACCCTGATTTCGGACTTCCATAGACACATAGTCATACTACCAATGGAATTCCGAGGGGTCTATCCAGAGCGAAGCTATTTTCCGTACCATCGGTAAAACACAACCTCATATTACACTTGCATGAGTATCCTATACCCAAATATATAAGAACTATGCCGTTATGATCTCACATAACACGCACAAGTGTAATACTAGTCTATTCCGCATTATCGATGTCCAGTCTCGATAATACTACGACTAGGGATATTTAATGATTAATCCTTCGTGGACTGATACTGTCTCATATCATCTCAATCCAGGAACTAATCATAAGGACCTCCTATCATTTATACATCTAGGTGATCTAATCAAAAATGATAAGAGTACAATCTCCTTGTCACATAGTTAATTTGTACAACAACACCATGATCTGTACAAATAGTGACGCTATGGGTCATAATTGTCCAACAGGTATGGTAGACCGGTATATGACTGGTATGGCCTACGCCAGTTTCCGTGAGCATATAAAAAGGAACGGGTCCACCGGTATGCCTGTTATGGGACTGGTATGCCAGTCTCAGTGCCAAAATACAGGATTTGAATGTTAAGAGCATTTTGCACATGATCCTAATTCATCTATATGAATGTGCATATGTCCTATAAGCTTACAGACTTAAATAACCAATTCACTTTACAAAAAAAAAAATCCTTAAACTAAGACCATACAATATTTTCTTCGTTTGTCGCTTGTCTTTACATTCATTTCTCTTCACCACCAATGTGCTTCGACATCTTTTTGTAATGTCTTGCTAATGCGCGTCGATGACTTCTAATTTTGCGTCATCAAAATCCATCTTGAGAATATGTGGCTAATAAAATAAACTTGGCAAACAAACAAGAAAATCAGACAGAGATTTACGTGGTGGGCTTACAAAGAATGTAAAACACCTCGATTCTTAAACTAGCCCGTTACAAATTTCTCAAGTGATCGGGTACCGACTAGCTTTCTCTTTCTATCACTAGTTTAGAAGCTCTTGCTTTTTTACAAGTAGTGAGATGCGAAAATTGTTAACCCTTGAATCTGCGTCTTCAACCCCTTTATATAAGCTTCCAAATCTACTATTCTATTAACCCATGACGTCGGCTCATGTCATTTTATCACCATTGTCTCATGCTTCTTTTCCCCAACTACTTAGCAAACAGTCGCTCTGGCATCTGACTCAACTACTATTTGTCAGAATAAATCCCATCGTTCCAACCTTTTGGCCACTGCTATATATTTTATTGACGTGACAACCTGTGGTTCAACCACTCCACTATTGTTCCTTCTGGCAGAGTCTCTTCCCAATGAAAATCGTTGACTTACATCCGTCACATCAGCCTTCTAGAAGCTCAAACTTCCAAGTAAGGCATATGTCATATGCAAGTACAAAATATTATGATCTCAGCTTCGTTCCTTGGGTCGGCATGCCGAGGTTAATGATGTTTGGTCAAATCATCTTGACTTATTCTACCAGGTCGATTCGGTAAGCATTGACCACCTCGGGTTGGCTTCCGCAAACATTCAAATGATGCAATAACTGACACTTCCTCTTCAAGTCGGGTCGGGGTACCTACTGTTGGGGTTTTTAGGGGCAAATCCTGGTAAACGCAGCGGAACGTGGAAAATCAAAATTTTCTGATTTCAATAATTTTTTTGGGCAATTAAAATAAATTTATTTATTCTAATTACTCAATACCTAAAAATTGAAATTTTTTACCCAAAAATCATATTCTTCTTTAATTGCCGAGAGACCTCAAATACTTTATATTTTGATCATTTTAGTCCTTAAAGTGTCAAATATAAATTTAAGTGAATCCAAATCAATCCCCAAATGATTTATACATGTCCAATACATCAAAATACAAAACACGACTCAAAAGCCACAAAATCCCTAAATTACCGAGAAGGCCATAGATTTTCCAACTTGTGTATTTTGGTCCAATCTTGTTCAAAACAATATTAGATGATATCCAATCAACACCAAATTAAATATACATCATATATACATTATTACACAACACATATATGAAAAACCTCAAATTCGAAAAGGGTATAAACCCAAATTTTACATATTAATCAAATTATAACAAATTAAATAAATCCAATACTTTAATCAAGTCTCTACCACACCAAATAAGTCTCATCACTTTGAAATAACTATTGAAAAATTATAGGTCATCAATAAGTGGCCTAACAACTCTAAAATAGCAACATGATCATCAAATGACCAAAAGAATGCTTACTAACTCCTTAAAAGCTTTCTTTTAACATCATACATGCAAATACCCATCATTCATGCTTCCAACCATCAAAAACAAAAACAAGAAAGAGTAGAAAAACTTAAGAACAAACTACATTGTAGCCAAGAACAAAAGGATGAAAATTTCCTTCTAATAGAAAGGTGAAAATACTTACAAAATCCAAGCTTTCTTTAGTTTTTCTTCTTGTTTCTTCTCTTTTTCTCTCTAACTTAATTTTTTTATGTTTTGAAGGCTTAGACTTGTGTGAAACAAATAGAAAAAATAACACTCTAAATATCCTAGGGTTTGGCCGAATTTGGCCTTGTAAGAATACTAAGTATTTTTTTAATTTTTTCAAACAAATATCTAAACAAGCCAAATGCCATTTGACTTCCTTTTATCTTTAAATGAAAGTCAACAATATACACATATTAATCATTTCCTAACTTTATCATAAAGTTAGATATTTATATTTTAATTACTTTAATTATTTAATAATTAATTAATTAATTAAATACAATTATCTCAAATATATGTATTATATTTACTTTAAATATCTCAAATACATATATTAATGATATATGTTAAATATCACAATTTGATATTTAATTAATATGTATTTAATAAAATCATGCATTAAATACAAATACACATTAATTAGGAAATGACCAAAAGGTTTATTTGCATGTATCTTTCGTTTAACCGTTAAACGATTTATAAATAATCAATATTATTCACAAAAGTTGTCTTAGTGCTCTACGAGTATAGTTCATTAATGAGACTCTCTAGGTTCAGGCATATCCGTCACGAAATCCAATTTTGTGTCCATAATCTACCCATCCGTAAATTATGACGATCACGGATAAACTTACTGAACCATACAGGTCGAGGTCATTGTATACGTATAATCCCTCCATCACAGGTATCCGGATTATTCCAGAAATATAGATATAAACGTCAAATATCTATAGATATAATCACGTCGATGTTTCTATTAGCAATCTCTTAATAACACTTAGAAATCGCTTCTACAGCGTACCACAGGCCCATGGATTTAACAGATTGCTAATTCCATATTGAATACATATGCTCTGTACACAGAGCTGACGGATTCTATCTTGACACACACATGATATCCTGAGAATCAGTCCACATCCAACAGATAGACGGAGGTCTGACCTTAATAGGTCGGTGACATGACTGCCATCTAAGTGTAGAGGATATCTCATATATCCACAGTGGTATCTCAAGTCAAAAATCACTATGTTACTCAACCCGAGAAGATTCTTATTGACGATGGTGTAGCATCTATTAGGAATCTTCGGTGAGTCGTTCAGTGTTTATCCGCTATAAACACCTACACGTCTATACAAGTCTCTAAGACTAATGGATCATTGAGAAACTATTGGAATGTAAGATTCTATTATACGACATGTACCAGTCTCAACGGGTTTACTTTACTGACCAGGTAGTGTAACCCTTGACCAGAAACTGTCTAAGAATGACAACGTCATGATACAACTCAATTTCAATTGTGATGCTTTTGCAACAGTATCATAACTAATCATTTTAAGGTCAATTACGTCTTTACCATATATATAAAGAGATGTTATATAATAGAAACTATTTATTTTATTCATAATAAAATGTTACATAAGTATTTATAGGGAAATACATAAAAAAAATTGGCGCTCTAAGCACCAACCCTAACAAATTCTCCCACTTGCTCTAGTGCCAATATAGATTGTATTTAATACACATTGACTCCACATGTTTATCAAATAACTTCGGAGGAATTGCCTTGGTACGCGATTCACTCTACATTATCTTCACTCGGTACCTTACACACAACAATATCCCATCGTGACACAATCTCTCGAATGATGTGGTACTTTCGTTCCATATGCTTCGACTTCTGATGCGTCATTGGTTCATTTGCTTGCGCAATGGCTCCAGTATTATCACAGTATAACGGAATAAAATTCTCGATACTTGGGACTACTCCCGATTCTGTGATAAATTTCTTAACCCTTACAGCCTCCTTTGCGGCTTCAAAAGCTGCAATGTATTCCGCCTCTGTGGTGGAATCAGCTGTTGACCCCTGTTTGGAACTCTTCCAACAAACTGTACCTCCGTTAAGGGTAAAGACCAATCCTGATGTAGACTTTCTATCATCAGGATCCGATTGGAAATCAAAATCCGTATACCCATTAACTTGCAGTTCATTTCCTCCATATATTATAAACTTATCCTTAGTACCTTTAAGATACTTTAGGATATGTTTAATGGCCATCCAATGGTCATTACCTGGATTGGACTGATATCTGCTGGTCACACTAACTGCGAAGCTGATATCAGGTCTAGTCCATAACATGACATACATGATGCTGCCCAAACACGAAACGTAAGGCTGATTAGACATTCTAATCTTCTCATCTTCTGTTTGTGGACACATCTTCTTTGAAAGATGTAAGCCATGTCTGAACAGAATGTTTGCTGTCTTACAATTACCAAAATTATACTGTTCTAAGATCTTATCTATGTACGTTGATTGTGATAACCCAATAAGCTTCATTTCTCTATCTCTATAGAGTTTTATGCCTAAGACATAAGAAGCTTCACCCAGGTCTTTCATGGAGAAAGTCTTAAAAATATCAGCTTTGACGCATTGCATCATCCCGATATCATCCCAATGATCAGGATGTCGTCAACATAGAGAATTAAAAATACCACCATACTCTCATTGGCCTTCTTACACACAGAGGATTCTTCCGAATTCTTGAAAAAATCAGACAATTTGATTATCTCGTCGAATCGAAGATTCCAACTTCGTGAAGCCTATTTAAGTCCATAAATGGACTTCTTAAGCTTACATACCATGCCCGAGCTCTTACTGGATGCAAAACCTTCATGATGTTCCATATAGATTTCTTCATCAAGAAATTCATTTAGAATATTCGTTTTGACATCCATTTTCCAAATCTCGTAATCATGGTAAGCAACAATATACAATAAAATCCTTATAGACTTTAGCATCGCAATTGGCAAAAAAGTTTCATCGTAGTCGACACTAGGTCTGTGTGTAACCTTTAGCTACCAGTATGACCTTAAAGGTTTCAACCTTTCCACCAGGCCCGCGCTTCCTTTTGTAAAACCATTTACAATCGATAAGAACAATTCCTTTAGGAAGCTCATGCATTGAGTCTAACTCGGATTTCATGGCGTCTTGCCACTTCACGGAGTCGATGTCCAACATCGATTCTCTAAAGGTAAAAGGGTCAGTCTCTTCAACTAAGAGAATATCAAGACTCTTATCTTGTATCAAAGACAAGTATTCATGTGGTCTAGATAACCTTTGTGACCGACGGAGTGTGTGTGTGTGTCGAAGGTTCTTCATCTATTTGAACTTCAGGCCCCTCTATTGGTTCGTTGGTCTCAGGTTGTACTTCATCAAGTTCAACATGTCTATAATTACCTCATTCAGACAAAACTTTTACCTCTAGCAATTTACCGAAGCGAGCTACGAACACATTTCGATGTTCGGTATCATAGATAAATATCCTTTCGTATTTTGAGGATATCCAACAAACCTTAAATTTTACCCTTGAGGCAAAAGCTTATTTTGTTGAGCCACCTTTATGTATGCAGGACAACCCCAAACCTTAATATAATTAAGATTCGATTTCCTACCAGTCCATATCTCATACGGAGTCGTATGAATAGCTTTAGAATGAATCTTATTCAAAAGATATGCAGCATTTAAAAGAGAATAACCTCATAAGAAATATGACAAATCTGTAAAACTCAACATAGATCGGACCATATCCAATCATGTCTGATTTCTCCTCTCTGACACTCCATTATGTTGTGGAGTACTAGAAGGAGTATATTGAGCGAGAATCCTATTCTCCTTTAAATAATCAGTGAACTCTTCACTCATATATTCACCGCCTCGATCAGATCAAAGGCATTTAATATACTGTCCAGTTTGTTTTTCTACTTTGTTTCAGAATTCTTTGAACTTTTCAAAGATTTCTGATTTATGTTTCGTCAGATAAACATAACCATACCATGACACATCATCGGTAAAGGTAATGAAGTATGAAAAACCACTGTGTGAAGTCTGACTCATAGAACCACATATATTAGAATGTACGAGCTCCAATAAGTCAGAGGCTCGGTGTACAACACCCGAAAAATGGGGCTTTGGTCATTTTACCCTGAATACAAGATTCATATGTTGGATAAGATTCAATGGTGAGATCCCGAATCAAAGCATTCCTAACCAACTAGGTTAGGCGTTTCACGCCTATATGACCCAACCTCATGTGCCACGGTTCAATATTATTTATATCATATAGTTTACGTTTATTAATTCCAGTATTAAAGATATCTCGTGAGGTACACAACATGTAATGACCATGCTAATTTGGACAAAATAGGATCTGAATATTATTACTATCATATAAATATAAAGAACGGTTCTTAATATTTACATTATCTCATTCAGTATCTAATACAAAAGTGACATAATGTTCGCCACACATCATAGCACAAAAAAGAAGTCATGCAACAAAAGTCTCCCATTGGGTAGAAGAATCTCGCATAAGCCCACTGCAACCGCATCCAGAGAGTCACCAATCCCGAATTGCAACTGCATCTCCCCAGATTTTAGCCGTCTATTTTCCGTCAACACCTACAATGAATTGCAAATGTGAATAGGACAAGCAAAATCTAAAATCCAACTGGATGTAATAGCTTCACAAACTAATGAGATATCAATAACGGGAAAAATAAAAGTATTTGATGTCGATATTTTTTCCTTCCTGATCCGGGCAAGGTAGTCAAGATAGTTCCTCTTCCAGTGCCCGACCTTCTGGCAGTGATGGAATTTATCTTCAGAAACTCTCTTGGGCTTCGCTACCTTAGCCTGCAGAGGAACATCGAGACCTTTCTTCTTCTTTCCTTTCATCTTCATCCCCTTCAACTTGGAGTGGGAAGAAGCGGAAAGTGAAGTGGGTTTCGGAAGGCGATTCGGCACTCTCTTCTTCAAATCCTCCTCCGCTGTGAGAAGCATCCTATGCAACTCATGGTAAGTGCATTGAATCTCGTTCATGTTGAAGTACATGGCAAACTGGTGATACGACACCAGGAGCGAACCAAGTATGACACTCCATCTTAGAGTATCATTGAGAGGGAAATCAATGCTCTTCAATTGCTCAATCAAATCGATTAAATGAAGCACATGTGTGCTCACAGCTTGTCCCTCATCAAATTTAGATAGGAACAGTTTCATTACTACTCTATGAACCACGACCTGTTCCCGGTTCATGAAAGATTCACGAAGTTGTGTCATCATACTATAAGCATCATGCATCTCAAAATATTGCCTCTTCAGTTCAGAAGACAGAGAACTGAGAATAAATGATTTAACCCTTAAATCATAATCTATCCTTTTATTGGAAAGTCTCAACCTCTTCTAGCGATGCATCTTCAGATATAGTAAGGGGTAATGGACCTTCCAAAATATATATCAGCTTCTCGGATCCAAGGACAATCCTCAAATCCATATCACAGTCTGCAAAGTTCTCAGCGCCCTTGAGCTTATACGTACAAGCATACGAGCAAATGGGTTGTTCAAAATAAATGGTTAGCAGACAAAACAGTTTCATATAATATCATAAGCATTAAATAGATCATGAATTTGTAATCTAAAAATGCTCATCCCACTATTTCATGCAAAATTGTAATCCCCAAATAGAATACATAGAAAGCAATAATCAAATTAAATAACAATAGTGAAAATTGGACCCCATGAATATATTTCAGCTCACAGCTTTGGCACGTTCTCACTACGTATATTCATTAGGTAGATAACTTATTGTCAATCACTCACCAGTGACTCCTGGGTTCCGGTCCTGATTGTTTCTCGTTGTGACAACTTTGGCACGTTCACAATGAGGCGTATCAAGGTTAAACTTGTCAATGATAAATTCAAGATATTTGCGTAACCCTGATAGCTTTGGCACGTTCAGGATTTCGCTTTCGCTTGAATTTACCTAATATCAAAAATATATTTGGAACATATAAATTTCAACCGGCTATATCCTCACAACTTGGCACATTCTCGGATATAGTCGTAGATTATTTATCCATAAGTGGTATCGACAAGACGGACCAAGTAACATGCATCAATACATATTAAAAATAAAACCTTATTTACAAATATGGATTTTCCATAAAAAGATGCTATTTACTTTATTTAATCAAATTAAATAAACACATGCATGAATAAAGTAAAGATTAGATTAAACATTAAATTTAAAGGCATAATCATATCAAGTGTTCAGAATCAGACTCGCTCTGATACCATTTTGTAAGGGTTTTTATGGGCAAATCCGGGTAAACGCAGTGGAACGTGGAAAATCAAAATTTTCCGATTTCAATGATTTTTCTTGGGCAATTAAAATAAACTTATTTATTCTAATTATTCAATACTTAAAAAATGAAATTTTTTACCCAAAAATCATTATTTTCATTAATTGCCGAGAGACCCCCAATACATTGTATTTTGATCATTTTAGTCCTTAAATTCTCAAATATAAATTTAAGTGATTCCAAATCAATCCCAAAATAACTTTGACATGTCCAATACATCAAAATACAAAACACAACTCAAAAGCCACAAAATCCTCAAATTGCCGAGAAGGCCATAGATTTTCCAACTTGTGCATTTTTGTCCAATCTTGTTCAAAACAACATTAAATGGTATCCAATCAATACTAAATTAATATACATGATATATACATCATTACACAACACATATATAAAAATCCCCAAATTTGGAAGATGTATAAAATTAGAGCTCAAATCATCCCCAACAAGAAGCTCGAAGAAAGAGAACTTAGAGTGTAAGCTCCAAATAAAAGAACTTAGAGAGTGTAGTTAGTGTGTGAGGGTTTTTATACAAGTTTTGTAATATTTGTAAATTCTATTTAAGTAGTAATATAGAATATTTATTTTTCCTCCGAAACACTATTCAATTATCAGAGAATCACAACAATAACTATATTTATAAGATCTTTAAAGTAAAGCACGATGGTGGTGGCAGAAAAGCCCGAAGCTCAGCCCGGCCGGGCTTTGGCCAAGCCCGGGCTTTGGCCAAGCCCGGGGTGGAAAAAGCTCGGGCCGGGCTTTCCAATTTTGGCCCGTGCCCGGCCCTGCCCGGGCAAAAAAAAACATAAATATATATATATATAATATGTTTGTATCATTTTTATTTGTTTTTAGCATTTAAATTGTTAATTTATCAATGAAACTTGTGATTTATTTATAAATTGTCTTTGTATATGGTGTAAATGTATTTTATATTTATATATTTTATTTTTTTTAAATCCGGGCGCAAAAAAAGCCAGGGCCGGGCTTTTCCCGGGCCCAGGCTTTTTTTTTTGTTGGCCGGGCTCGGGCCGGGCTTGTCAAAGCCCGCGCCCGGCCCGGCCCTTTGCCACCCTTAAAAGCACGCCTGCCAAATAACTATTGAAAATTCAGGGTTATCCAAAGTTCTGACCCTATGCGGAAATAATCACAATTAATTGAGACAAGTCCTAATTAATGTGTCTATGGAAAATCAACTTCCAATCACAATATCCAACAACAATAAAGTCCACAATATTAATGTAATACGAAATGTAAATTGCGGAAAGGTAAATCAATCACACAAAATAACACAATAATTTTGGTGACGAAGTGGAAAACTCTTCCGAGTAAAAAATCACTCCGGGTATATCGGCTACCAGCCCAATCCACTATATAGAGATAAACTTACAGCGATGGTCAAGACCTATGGTGACAACTTCACCGACTCAAGTACCTCAATACTGCAAGAACTCAAGGCAACTCCTTAAGTCCGCTACCCACGGTTTTCTTCAGAACCTCTGAAGTCTCTGAGTAGATTGTATCACTTCGAACGCCGGAACTCCGACTACCAAACTTCCTCCTAAAGAACTCTGAAAGATTAGGGAATTTGGGTTATGTTGTGTTGAAGGTTATCAAAGAAGGATTCACACCATTTATAGAGAAGACAATAAGATGAAGAAGTCTTCAATGGTGGAATCAAAGAGAGTTGAAAGCTTTGAGAGTATTTGGCTAAAGGGAAAAGTGTTTCAGCTCTTTTCAACTACTGAGAATGGCGGCTACATGTTATATTTATATGTAGGGTGAAAAGCTAGGGTTTTGCAGTCCAAAAACGCGTTCAGATCGCAGTCGCGTTCGAACGGTTACTCGAACGCAACACGAACGCGCCCTTTCTGCAAAGACTCGTTCGAACGCCAATCGAACACACAACGAACGTGAGCTCTCTGGAATGACCTCGTTCGAACACACCAAGAACGAGACTCGAACGTTTGCTCTTTGGAATGATCCCGTTCGAACCCAAAGCAGAACGATCCACGAACGCAACACGTTCAAACCAAATAACGAACGCAGCACTAACGCTAATCGTTCGAACACTGCAACGAACGCACCACGAACGAATGTCTGATGCACAACAGCCAGAAACCAGTCCAATTGCACAAAGATCTTCATGAAAGATTACAACTCAATTGAAATTGTTTTGTCACGGACACATGCCAATAAAAATGGAACTCACAATCTCCCCCTTTGGCATTCCGTGACAAAACACTACCTAATACAAAGACTACGGTAATAGACCCAAAAATCAAATAGTCAACTGTCAACCATCAAAACAGTGACTTATTACAAATGGACTCGATCTAACACCTAACATAGTAGTCTTGAAAATAATACCGCCTCAGCACAAACCTGCTATCTGAAACATCCACAACCAACAATATACTGTGAAAAGCATTGGGATAATCAAGTAAAACATAAAGCTCATTTTTCTCCCCCTTAATCCGAACTCTCCTTAAAACGAAGATATCGAAAAATCACCACCAATTACCAATTACTCCCTCTTTTTGTCACGAAATGACAAAGCATGCATACACCAGGAGAAACAACAAACATATATTTAAAACTTACTCCCCCGCACAAACAGGCACACAGATTTATCATAAGAATAAATGGGAAGCAAATAACCAAAAGCAATATCCGTAAGCCTGCATTAGGAACAGACAGTAAGCGAAACATTCAAGATAGAATATGTTCATTAAAATACGACAAATGTTTGCTAAACATCTCATAAACAATCAAAAGGGTGAGAGTACATCATCACAGGTTACAAAAAATATGATCCCAAAGAAATAAACAGACTCCTCCTAACGCAAAGAGAGCCCAGAAAATAAAGCAAAACTGCTAGTCAGACTCGAATTGGCAGAAGAACCGTCATCATCAGAAGCCGCATGACAATCCGCAATATGGCGTGCAAACTGAGCTTGCAAGCTACGAACAGTCGAACGAATCTCCGATTGGCCTCGTGAGAGTAGACGAACCTCGGCCAGGATAGTGGCATGAGAGTCCAAGATGCGCTGGTAAGAATCTGGAGGAGAACCAGCGGAAGAGGAGGAGGCAGCAGCCGGGGGGCAGCAGCCGGAGCAGGAGCAGAATCAGGAGCAGCCGCTGGAGCAGGAGCACGAGCATTGGCAGGCAGATAAGCAGCTCCCGAAGAGACAGTCTGACGGCCTATGGGCTTGAGCAGAAGGAGAGGGGGATCATGAACAAAGTCAGGGATCAGAGCCGAGATGATACGGCGAATAAGACACCCGTAAGGAAGAGTGTGAGCAGCATATGAAGCAGTGCGAATACGGGTCATCTCTCGCAAGATCACACTGAGGATATCGATGGAGAGGCCCTGCTCAATAGCATAAAGGAAAGCAATCCTGGCAAACGGTCGAGTGTTCACATGCGATTTCGGCCAAAGATTGTGACACACGATCCGGTTTAGCAAATGATAAGAGGGCAGCAGAGAGGCAACGACGATGGTACCCCCAACAAACGGACGATGCTTTCCAGTGGCAACATCCATGATAAGCTGATCAGAATGACCTTCCGTAGGAGACCAGGGATACTGGGGATAGGGTACCTCAGGAATCGCAAGAACCCGAGATAACACAGAGGGATCAATGTCCAGGTAGGTGCCCCGAATGAACACGGAGAAGGAAGTGGCAGAAATAACCTCCATGTTGGAATAAAACTCTTGGAAAAGCTGGGGAGATGGCCCAATAAAACCAGATAAAAGAGGGCCCCAACCACGGGTAACCAGCAAGGGCACAATCCCGGAGTCACGCAACTCATCTGTCAAAACGTTGGGCTCCAAAAACAAGCTGCGTTGCGAGAAGTGATCATCGAATAACTTAGCAGCGGCAGGACTGCGAAAGCGATCACCAGGGAGAGAATCGCGAGGATGTTTCTTGGAAGCAACTGACTTCTTAGGCATCTAGAACACATAAGAAATGCACAAAATGAGAAACAACCCAAACAGACCATAAAACAGAAGCTGTGGAAACCAAATGGCGTTCGAACGAAGTTCTTATGGCGTTCGAACGCGATGGCGATGAACAGATGCGAAAAAACTCCCTCAACAGATACAAATCGCCATAAATAAACCACCAACTAATAAAAGGACTCATCCACAAGACTCCATACGCCTTCAATCGAAGAAAAAAATGCTAAGAACAGAAATGGACAACAAACCTTAAAAAAAAATCTGAGAAAGAAACGGAAACAAAAGAAAATTGAAGAAAACCTTACCTTGATGATGGAGTAGAGACCGAAATCAGGGAGAGGAAAGCCACACAAACTCATAACTGACTCGTAAATGAAGGAATCGAATGAGAAAACGAAGAACCAGCGAGAGAACGGAGAAAAAAAGAATTGTGCGAACACAAAACGCACGAAGACTATTTAAATAGCCCGAAACCGTTCGAACGATAGGAGAACGAGACTCGAACTCGAGACTAATGACCGTTCGAACAAATATTAAAACGAAACACCAACGAAATACGTTCGAACGAAAATAGAAACGATACACGAACGAAAACAGACACAGTGCATACCAGGAAAAGACACGGCAAACACGGACTGGAAGACACAGCAATCAAATACAAAGATACCCAGTCAGTATTCAAATGATTATGACATGAACCAATATGCAACATTTTAAGTTTTGGCTAAATACAACACTTATGCATATGACAAACACCAAAGCATATCAAGTACTTGCGTGGAAAAATAAAGTGCATAACGAATCAAGGCTTAAGACCTTATTTTATGAGCTGGACACAGCCAAAGAAATCCATCTCTAAACAAACCAAGTCCACAAAATATGTGTTCAAACCCAACACCACTAGGACCTGGAAATAAGCAACATTGGTTGCATGCTATATTATTTACCCCAGAAATATCATGAGCTCATATTTAATAACTCTTTCGAGTGAAGGGTTTTTGCCCTTATCTTTTGAATTTGGCCATTTTTGGCTCTTTTGCACTTGAGTCACATTTTTTTTTAAATTTATTCTTTTTACTATTGCAAAAGGGGATAGCAAGGTCAACTAGTCAAATGTCACACTATTGAGCAAACAAAGCATGGAAGAGATTAGATTGCCATTCCAAAAACTCATACATGCGATCAAGCCTTGAAAAAATAAAAAATAAAACGTGTATGTGAGGTGCAAGCACATGATATACCAAAGGTTTTTATCACACACACTCATGTATATAGAGCATTTAGAAAAAAAAAAGCATATTATACATTCATAATTATATATCATACATACCAGGAACACATGCACAAGCTTTACATGCTCCAACAAGCAAAAAAAAAAAATTGTCCTTTTAAATTTCCCTTTTTTTTTGTATTTTTCAGATTTTACAAAATAAAAATAAAGACACAAACAGGCTTGAAAAACATCCAATGGTACGTGGAGTTGTATCCCGAGTGCAGATCATACTACCGTCCATTCGGAATCGGCTATGAAATTTATGTCCGGGTTTCCATCCTATATACCAAGGGACATATAAAAAACACAAGACACACACATACCCATATGCTGTGAAACCAAAATAAACGTGCAAAAACATAAAACACACACACACACACATGCAATGGGAAGATAAAATGCATCTGTCAAGCAGAGTTACACCGAAGTGCACTCTCATCATGTCCATCAGGGCACGCAGAAGAAGATGGGAATTCATCTTGCTTCCTCACCCAAACCTTTCTAGGAACCTCATCCACTTGAGAATTCCTAGTCAACAAATTAAGTTTCTCACTAAGAAATTTTGTCTGTTTAGTTAGTGCAGAAACTTGAGAAGCTAGATTTGAAGAGTCAAATCTAGGTGACACCTTCTTAGGCCTCTTCTTTTGCTTGTGAAGCATGAAGCACTTACGCCTAATGTGTCCCACCTTGCCACAATGATGGCACACAGGCACAAACCTCAGATGAGAGCGAAGTTTACCCATAGCACCTCTAGATTGAGGTTGGGATACATGACGTGGAACAACAGGAGGAGAAACATGACTACACACAACAGGTTTCTTACCTAAGTCACGTTTAGCTGCTATAGGCACAGCTTTGGAAGAAGAAGCCTTATTAAAGTTAGGCTCAGAAATAATACCTAACATACGGTCCGCCTTTTTATTTCCACTAGAAAATACGGACAATTGGGTTCTAGCATCTTCAAGTTCGGTCTCTAATATTTGGACTCTATTAACTAGTCCTTTGTTCCTCTCCTCTAGGTCATCAACCATCAAAAGACTTTGCTCAAGTTTGGCTTGAGCCTCATTCTTTTCTAGCTCAGCAGCTTTCAGCCTTTTATTGACCTCTATATTAGTCTTCTTAATAGCTAAACTCCCATTAAACAGTTCAACATAGGCTACCTGAAGACTTTCCTCATCTACAGACTCATCAAGAGAGACTACTGAATCAGCATCATTAACCACAATCTCTCTCTCACCAGTCACACTAGCAGTAAAGGCCAAATAATTGCCTTTAGGAGAGTCATCACCTTCAGAATCACTAAGTGATGCTGCCATGGCTTTCTTGCCTTTAGCCTTAAGGTATGTGGGACACTCAGATCTAACGTGCCCATATCCTTCACATTTATAGCACTGGGCACCATGGGATCTACTATCCCTATCCTCTCCAGACTCTCTTCTACTATGCCTACTCTCTCTAGGCTCATTCTCTCTATCCCTACTGCTATGGCCATTCTTCTTCAGCTTAAGGAATTTCCTAAACTTCTTTGCAAACAAGGCCAAATCATGATCCGTGAGGGTATCCTCATCACTAGACGAACCACGAACAACTTCCTTCGCGATCTTCATCGCTATATTTTTGGGTTTTAGATGCCCAGGAAGTTTCTGCTCATAAACCTGGAGTTTTCCTACAAGGTCTTCTAAATTAAGCTGATCAAGGTCATTGCTTTCCTCAATGGCGGTGATTTTGGGTAGGAACTTATCAGGCAGGGATCTAAGGATTTTCCTCACAATCCTATTGGTAGGTATAGTCTCACCTAGGTTAAAACTAGAGTTAACGATATCGTTAATCTCAGTATAAAATTGATCAAATGTCTCATCATCCTTCATTCTAGCGACCTCAAACCTAGTAGCAAGATCCTGAAGTCTATTATTTTTAACAGACAATGTGCCCTCATGCACAGTCTGCAAGATGTCCCAAGCATCCTTGGCTATCTCACACATTGAGATTCTCCTAAACTCGGCAGAACAAACAGCACCATGTATGGCATTAACAGCCTTGCTGTTCCTATTGCTAGCATCAAATTCGTCCTTGGTCCAGGTCAATTTATCTTTAGGGGAGGACACCCCATCAACAACAACAACGGGAGGTTTCCACCCGTGTTCAACAGACATCCAGACCCTCTCATCTAAGGACTTAAGGAACGCCTTCATGCGAACCTTCCAATGTAAATATTCTGTGCCATCAAAAAATGGCGGATAGTTCAAGGGTTGATTACGTTCCATAGCTAATGGGTCAAGGATCGAGTTCAGGCTCTGATACCAATTAAAAATTCAGGGTTATCCAAAGTTCTGACCCTATGCGGAAATAATCACAATTAATTGAGACAAGTCCTAATTAATGTGTCTATGGAAAATCAACTACCAATCACAATATCCAACAACAATAAAGTCCACAATATTAATGTAATACGAAATGTAAATTGCGGAAAGGTAAATCAATCACACAAAATCAACACAATAATTTTGGTGACGAAGTGGAAAACTCTTCCGAGTAAAAAATCACTCCGGGTATATCGGCTACCAGCCCAATCCACTATATAGAGATAAACTTACAGCGATGGTCAAGACCTATGGTGACAACTTCACCGACTCAAGTACCTCAATACTGCAAGAACTCAAGGCAACTCCTTAAGTCCGCTACCCACGGTTTTCTTCAGAACCTCTGAAGTCTCTGAGTAGATTGTATCACTTCGAACGCCGGAACTCCGACTACCAAACTTCCTCCTAAAGAACTCTGAAAGATTAGGGAATTTGGGTTATGTTGTGTTGAAGGTTTATCAAAGAAGGATTCACACCATTTATAGAGAAGACAATAAGATGAAGAAGTCTTCAATGGTGGAATCAAAGAGAGTTGAAAGCTTTGAGAGTATTTGGCTAAGGGAAAGTGTTTCAGCTCTTTTCAACTACTGAGAATGGCGGCTACATGTTATATTTATATGTAGGGTGAAAAGCTAGGGTTTTGCAGTCCAAAACGCGTTCAGATCGCAGTCGCGTTCGAACGGTTACTCGAACGCAACACGAACGCGCCCTTTCTGCAAAGACTCGTTCGAACGCCAATCGAACACACAATGAACGTGAGCTCTCTAGAATGACCTCGTTCGAACACACCAAGAACGAGACTCGAACGTTTGCTCTCTGGAATGATCCCGTTCGAACCCAAAGCAGAACGATCCACGAACGCAACACGTTCAAACCAAATAACGAACGCAGCACTAACGCTAATCGTTCGAACACTGCAACGAAACGCACCACGAACGAATGTCTGATGCACACAGCCAGAAACCAGTCCAATTGCACAAAGATCTTCATGAAAGATTATAACTCAATTGAACTTGTTTTGTCACGGACACATGCCAATAAAAATGGAACTCACAACTATTTGATAAATTATTAAAAAAACAAATTGTGCATAATCTCTATTAATTAATAACTTAATAAGTTTTTATTTTGATTGATTTATTCACTTTTTTCCAATAATTTAAGTGGCAACAATATTTATGACACAATCCCATATCACTATATCAGTTATCGCCAAATCTTATCATCCTATTAGGTTTCTAACGATTACTATTGTTTTATTCCTTTGAAAATTCACTTCAAAATAAATTGTCATTATTATTTTGTTAGCTTTGATTTCAATAGCATATTCGCTATCAAAATAAATTTTGTGATTGGAACCAAACTGGAACTTAAAGTAGAGTATCATATTAAACATGATATATTCCGATTCTAAAATTTAAGAATCAAATTTTTTAAAATAGATTCTGATTCCACATATCTTGTTTTGTTTACATCTAAAATGTTGCGAGCAAGTAATTAATGTTAGATTTTTTTGTTCTTACAATAAAAATAAATTGATATTAAAATTAATTATACGTCGAGATCAGTCTTGAACAGCACAATAACTAACAAGCGCAATCAAATAACTGATCCGGAAAAAGAATAATTAGTGAATTGGAAAATAATAGAAATAAATATGTGGGGGACAATGCCTTAATAATGAAGCCCAAATAATATGAAGGTTGCTGATGATGAAAAATGATGTTTCTTAATGTCTTGATTATTTATCAATCTCATGCATATTTTATATCGTTTTAGAAGGATGTAATGTAATGACTATCCTTGATTATTTGAAGGCATGTCAAAATATAAAAATACGAAAGAAAACGGTCGACCAGATTGCTGGACTGATGTATAAATTATCAAAGATAATATATATCTTCTTAGTGGTTGGATCTCGCAATAGTAACTTATTATCAACAAATTGAATAATTTAAGAGAGTATAAATTTGAAATTGAAATTGAAATTAAGATGCTACTCAAACGAAGTAGTTGAAACTACCATGTTATCGTAATACTAAAATTCACGTGGGTTATTAAATCTCCTTTAATTTCACACCACATTTTAACTACCCAAAACCAAACCAAACCAGTGTTAGTTGAATAAGACACGATATTCAAACACAGAGACTCCATTTGACATTGTAAAATCAAAATCTATGTTGTGCTTGAATCTCTCTGTTCAGTTTCTTAGAACATCTCCCAGGGACCTGAAAATGATTTTTATTTAAAAATAGATTCGGTCATCTAGCGCTCATGTTCGAATTTTTTAAAAAAAAAAAATATCGTATCTAATAAATCAGACTCCTGCTATAAAAAAAAGGTCCGGAAAGATCATAAAATTTTGTAGTAGCCGATGTTTAAAATTGAATTTAGTTCTTTAGTTCAATAAAGAGAAACTACAGAATCATTTGAAGGTTTGAGCAATCTCAAACCTTAAGATTGTATAAATAGCCTTTGATAGAAGTTGACAGATTCCACATTTTCAAAGTAACAAAATAATTGTAAAAGCATAGAATATAATTTAAACGTAAGAAGAAAAAAGGGGGAAAATATCAAAGAAAAACAAATCATCCAAAGGGTTCAGGTAGAGGCTCAAATCCATGATCAAAGATAGATCCTTGATCAGACTTGTCATCATATTATGCAGCCAGTTTGTGTTCTTCAAATCTTCTTTAAGTAAGATTGCATCATAACGGGAGCTCTCATAAATATCGACTTCACTCAACTTTGCAGAGTATCGTCCAACATGTGCATCGTTCCAATTTTCTGCAGTCATGCTAACACTGTTTACTTTCTCTGAAATGTCACCATTTCGTAGGGTTCCGTTGGTATGTACAGATTCTAAAGCCCGCGTAGAATGGGTTTTAGAAGTTGCAGACCGAATACTCTGAGGGAAGAGGGTTGTGCCTGAGAGTTGCCGAATGCTCCCTGCACCATTTCTTATGTCCTACATACAAATATAAATATATGGTTAAGATTTATCTCACGAGAAAAACTTATTTGTCGAAGGAGAATTCACAATATGACCTACCAAATTAAAATACCATAATAATAATATGATGCTGCGAAAATACATACCATATGCCTGATGGCCATATCCAGAGATTTTTTGGAAATAGTCCTCCCAAATCCTGTGCTATCTGTGGCTGTATTTGTGGTCTTCACAGGTCTACGCATAGATTGCTCAGAAATGTGGGAGGTCTTTCGAGACTCAGGTACGTCAGCAGTATGCCTGTTGGCATGTGTTTGACTCCTTCCAGGAGGCTCTTTGAGCCTTCCCCTTGTGACTGTAGGTGATGAATGTCTTCTTGGCATATTCACAGACCCTTTTGCTTCAGGGTTTCTAATTATAGTGAGAGCAGCACCTGGGCGGGACCTACCAGCAGACACTGGCCTGTCTGGCAAAGTTGTTCTAAGGTTTGGTGGGGTGTCGAGAGGAAAATCAGGAGGAACAATTGGCTGCTGTGGCCGGACTCGTGGGCTTGGGGAACTTGATCGGATTGGTGGTCCTTCGCTTCGCCAATTTGGCATTACACGCCCAGATGAAGATGAAGAACACACTGCTGGAGATGAAGAAGTTATTGAATTTCGACGAGTGGGAGTTGATGGACGAGAACTTGTTCGAGCAGTCGAAGAATTCAAGTTAGCAGGGAATTGTGGCCTAGAACTTGGAGTAGACGGCCTTGAGCTTTGGGATGGTCGAGTCTTGTCCACTGTGTAGCTGGTAAGAGATGGACGAGTTCTTGAAGGAGTTGAGGATCTCAAAGCTGTTGGGCGGGCAGATGGTGTGGACGGTCTAGCTGAAGATACAGAACGGGCACTTGGAGAGGCTGGTCTAGTGTAAGAAGAAACTGAAGCAGAGCTTGTATTTAGGATTGAAGTTGATCTATTAGAAGAATATTTACTATATTGCGAAGCAGAGATAGAAGAGCGAGTCACCGAACTGGATCTAGCGGGTCTTGAGGAATGCACAGAATGGTTGTTGCTTTCTGATTGTGAAACTGAAAGCTGAAACACAGACAGCATCGAAAATTTAATCAGAATTCACAAACTTCAACATTAATTACACAGCACGCCAATTAATTAGTTTCCAGTATTACAATCTTAATCAGTAAAAGGCAAACATGAAATCCAAAAGAACTAGTTGAAGAACATACCCTCGAGGCCTTAGTCGTAGAAACTGATCTGGACAATGACCTGGTTCTTGGAGCAACCGGGTTCCGTTGAGATTCGCTTCCGTGAGATGAAGGATCAAGAGGAGTGGCAGGAGGAGTGAGTAGCCTAGTATATCATACAAAAAAAAAAAAAAAAAACAGCAATTACATAGTAAACTTTACAGCCTAAAAACACAAAACAAATTTAGTATCACATAGTGACTGTCAACATAAACAAAACAAAACAGAAAGTGACAAATAGATGAATTATTAAACTTTATTCATGAGGCAATGCAAAATTTTGAGCAAATTATGAATGGAAATTGAAATTGGGATGATTAAATTAATAATTAATAATTAAAATGAACAAAAAGGGTGTCGAGAAATACCAGTCATAGTCGTGCTTTCCCACATCAGTGGAAGAAAGCAGATCATTGATCCCACTCTTTGCCAATTTCGCTGATCCAACTGACAGTCTCCCCAACTTCACCGAAACTGTTCATTTTATCAGAAGGCCAAAAAAAAAAAAAAAAACGACGTCGTTTCTCTATTTTTCTTATTTTTTCAGAAGATTACAAAAAGAATAATTAATTAATTAATTACCATCAGAGGAGTCGGCGATAGAGAGAGAGCGGCGAGTGTTGGAGAACAAATCGAGCTGGGTCTCGTCGGAAGCGACCTTCGTCACCCCGGACAAACTTTGACCACGGCGGTGCTGCTGCAAGTGATTTCCAAACGGAATATTCCTCCCGCCGACCAACGGCTCCCTCGTATTATTACTGTTATACCTATTCATCGTTGATTAAATTTTTAATTTTCAATATATCTGCCCCCACCATTAAATTATGTTCTTCAGAATGTAATTATTTGTTTCAGTTCTTTATATCTTCTCCTTCTTCTTCTCTCAGATGCTGAGATTCAATGCTCCGAGAGTGCAGTATATGCAAAGCTACCTCTCTTTTTTGTTTTACGACACATGAAATGGAGAAGACACCTAGAGGGAGACTCGCTATCAATGATGGAGTATAAACATTAGCCTACCCCCCAAATTTTAAATAAATTATAATTAAACACATATGTTCCTTCATTTTTCACTTTTGTCCCTATCATTTAGGATATCAAAAATCTATGTGGGGATGAGACTTGTGAGGTCCCGTACGTTAGAGGTTGTTAAGAGGATAATTATATATATATATATATATATATTGATTGGACGTATCAGATATGGGTAATAACATCCCCTTCAAATATAAATAAATTTCTCGTGCAAACGGGGACCCGTACAAAAGCTCATGGGAGTTTGACAAGTTAAAGGTGAATAAAAGAATAACTTTCGTACCCGTGGATTGAATAGGACGGGTATGGATATTAGCATCTCCCTAACATATTTGGCTTGTTCCATCTGGTGAGCGGTCTTTGCCTTTTACCATAAATTTTGTTGGTTAAATCGAGCCCTGTGAATGTTTTTGAAATGTTGGCTATGTAATTTGTAGGTTTGGACTCCAAAAAGGATCCAATCGAATGCATCTGATAAAGATTTGGCAATTACGGAGCCCATATAGTATTCATCCAAAAACTTGGGTGAGTGGCGCGCCATATAATAGTCTAAATTTGAGGCAGTAACTTGTGCATAGTTTTGGTGCAACACGAGCTCCATCATCAAACATTGTGGTGTGGCGCACCACATCCAAGATTAAATTTGAGTCAGTGAGCTCCAACAAGTGTGTGGCGGCCACAAACCCATTTCCTGACACTAAAAGAATTCTTGATATGAACGAAGTCCAAGTCAAGCTAGACAATAAGCTCATTATTGTTGATGACCTTAGTGAGAGAAATAAGGAATTGATTGATAGAGTCAAATGCCTAGAAAAAAAGCTTGAAGATGCTATAACCCAGATATCTGTATTTTCTAGTGGGGCTGAAAAGCTAGATCACATGTTAGGCATTGGTATGTCCCATTGTGAAAAGAAAAGTTTAGGATTCATTGAGTCAAGCTGTGACAAGACTTCCTCTTCTAAAACTATTTTTATCACAGTTCAATCTTTACATAATCAAGTTGAACTAACTCCTAGATGTGACTTAGGAAAGAAGCATGTTGACCAAAGTCAAATGACTCCGTATGATATTCCTTATCCTATAAAGCAACCTCAATCTAGAGGTTACATTGGTAAACCTCGTTCTCGTCCGATGTTTGTATATGTTTGTCACCACTGTGGTAAATTAGGACATATTAATTAAGTCTAAGTGTTTCATGTAAAAAAACAGAAAAATGAGGTCTAAGAGTGCTCTACCTAGATTTGATTCTTCAAATCTAGCTTGTCAAGTTGTTGTATTTACCAAACAGATTCACTTCATTAGTGAGAAACTGATAATGCTGACAAGGAGTTCTCAAGTGAAAGAGATTCCCAAGAGAGTTTAGGTGAGAAAGGATTATGCCTTCCCAATCACTTCTAAATGCCTCTGTAGGAGCAAAACTGGATTTACCGATATGTCTATAATGTCAGCGACCACTACACTGTTGGGCTCGCAGCCCATAGAGAGTATGGATAACCCCACGGGAGGACTAACAAGAGAATAAGGGAGTCACCGCCCGGTATGAGATATTGGGAGCTGCATTACACCCCTTATAAGGTCTGACCTTAAACTCGTTTAGGTTAGGAATGGTTCCTTACGGGTGCCGGTATAATATTTACGCTCAAATGAGATATCCTCATTTCTGATAATGAAATCACATGTAATAACAATTTATAATATATATATATATATATAATTCGCAATCATGAATAGTAAAGAAAAAACAAACATTGAATAAATATTTAGAAATTAATACAGTAGCAACATGATAATAAATAAACAAATCAGAGCATGCATCATATCGGTCTGACCTTGTGGATGTTTGGCTAGATTTTTTATGTGCCATTGGTATCCGACCACACATAGCCCATGTCTGACTGAATGTGTTTCACAAACTAGAAATGTACAAAAGATAAATCATGTTTAACTGACAGTAAATTGAATAAATAAAAAACCGTGAAATAAAATAATAGCATGCGATTCGAATACATCAAAACACATATCTTTCCGGCCTGGCTTTAAAATATTTTTAGGCATTTAATGTTCGGTCAGATTTAGTATAAGTCTAGCCATATATGCATTCAGACAGTGAGTAATTATGCGCAATAATAATAAATAGGGCATTAATAAGATAGCTAACATACTAGTATGCGTGAAATGATAATACAAGATAAGAAAAAGATAGTAATATGCTGAAAATAAACACAAAGTAACTTAACTAAAGAAAGCAGTAAAGGCGACATGATATGTTTATCAAATGGCCGGAGGAGTGTGCATGTCCAGCCAAATGTGATGTACATCCGGCCAGAGATACTGTATTAGAACAGAAACTCCAAAACACATAATGGATAAAGTAAGGCGCCCTCAGGTCGTACCTTTATGTGTCGCCTAGCTCAGAAGTCGTCTCTGAAGTCGGATTGTCATTGGGTTGTTTGATGGAAGGGAATGAACTCCCAAGATTTCTAAGATTTCCTCACTATTTTCTCACTCTTTCTAAGAACTCGGTATTGCAGAATTTTGACAAAGTTTTCCAGGTAGATTCTCCATTGTTTATGTGAAGGGGAAACCTTTTTTTTATAGCAGTTGAGGAGGGTCTGATAATTGAAGGGGAAGACATTATCTCTTCTCTCTCTCCCCTATCGTCAGTTACAACTTGACACATATCTGGCCGAATGTATATATTGAGATATATGTTCAGCCGGATATATTCAGTAACTATGATGCCCGGGACTCCAGTAAATGAAGATCTGCACACTCGATGACAGCTCGATATATGTCGGACTTGATATGTATTTTAAATTATATATCTGACCGGCTATTAAATTTGAATTGTATGTCCTGCCAAACATAATTGTTGGAGCGGATGTGGAATCCCTAAGATCATATTGGTGCTTCGCGTAATGGAAGTGGGTATAACTCGAGGATATCTAGCATGGGTGTATTTTAAATTATTTTATATAAAACTACATTCCGTTTCGAGTCTGTAGGACAAAACGGGGATCAAAATGGAGTCCGAAAACCCCAGAATGGAGAAAATGAAGTTTTAGTATTCTTCAGCTATTCGCATCGTGACGCAGAAGCTTGGGAGTCGAGACGCTCCAAAGTGCGAGAGCTGAACGTCTCGGTATCACGACATGGAAGGGTAGCGTTGTGACCCGCCTAGGTCTAATGCTCGGTGTCGCGACGTTGGAGGGGTAGAGTCACGACGCTGCATTAGGCAATGAACAATTTCTACTTCAAACCAATAATAAACATTTCTAATTTTCTCCTAATACTTCAAATACACTTAAATCTAATTTTAGCATTATAACCACCATCAACACATGTTATAAAACTAACATACATGTATTCTAAAACATATATACATTTGTTTGAATCTAACACAAACTAATTTAGAATCTCATTATGAAATGTCTCATGAACAATTCTAGTTCATCCAAATGTGGTCAAGTGATTCTAAAATGGTAGCCATAACTGTAAGCTTTAATCTAGAGTTCCAAACTCTTATTAACTGTTTCATGTCCAACATGAACATATTTCATCCAATTACAAGCATATTGTGTTTATACTTCCAAAGCATCCTAACATAATTCATTAGCCTAATTTTAACTTTAAGCTATGTAATTATGCATCCAATACATAATTCATCACTATATGTCTCACTAATGAAAACACACATTAATGAAGAATATAACTTAAGAGAAGATCAAACATTACCTATGATGAGGGAAAAATATATCATTATTTACCGCCCATTTTACTTAATATTTTGTATAGTTTCTCGAGTTTTATAAACGTTTTGATGTGTTTTAGTTTATTTTGCAGATAAAATAAATTTGGGACTTAATGGAATCAATCAGGACGAAATGTGGAACAAATAAGGGCAAAAACTGGACTTGACATTTTGATTTTGGAGATTGGAAACTTGAAATGGCGTTCTAACGAAGTACAATTTCAGAAATTCCAACTTTGCGCAATTGTCGTATTTTGGCCATAACTTTTTACTCCGATATCGGATTGAGGTGATGCAAGTTCCAGATTAAAGAAGACTCAAATATCTACAACTTTTAAGTGCATAATAATTTCGAATTCTAAAGTTTCCATGACCGAAATTGATAAAACATTCGAAGTGTGTTATGCATAATTATTTAAGTCATTTTCAAAATAAAATAATAAAAAAATAAAAATTGTCAACTTCCACCAAACATGCTGCATGTTTGGTGGAGGATTTGGTGCCATGTTTGGTGCCATGTTTGATGTCATGTTTGATACCATGTTTGGTGGAGCAATTGGTGGAGAAATTGGTGGAAACCTTTAGATTTGCCTATAAATACCAAGCTAAACTTTGTAAATTTTTCATACTTTCTTTGGAGGAATTTCTCCATGAAAACCTAAAGGAAAGTGTCTTGTATATTTATTTAAGTTTTCTTGTATTTTATTTTTATTTAATTAATAAAATTTTGTGTGTTTTTATTTACAGCATGAGCAAGTAATCTCATTCTGCTGGGGTGAAAAGGTGAGACTTTTAATATAATAAACTAGATTAATCTCCCTTATTTTAATTAAAATTTGGATTAATTAGTTACCGCATATATGGCCGGTTTAGGTGACAACCATATTTATCGCCTATATGGTCGGTTTTACATTTCATACGTAGTTTCCGCCTATATGGTCGGTTTAGGTAATAACCTTGTTACCGCCTATATGGTCGGTTGGATTTAATTGAGACAAATGGAATTACCGCCTTTATGGTCTGGTTAAATATAATTAATTAATCGGTAAACATTGACAATAAGGGAGATTTCTAATTTTGAAATATTAAAAGTGGATCCTCTAACCCCAACATTTTCTTTCATTATTTTAATTTTACTTTTATTTATCTCCAAGTTATTTTTTATGATGTTTTGTTTATTTAAGTGTTTAGTAATCCTAAGTATGTTTTAAAACTAAACATATTATATGGGGTTGTGATGAATTCTAATATAACCGGTTTATAAGGGGTTATTTTATATCTTGGGTAATATAAAGGTTTATTTATTAAGTCTTAAGCTTAATGCTTCTTGTTAACTGGCCATTAATAAGATTGATCTGGTAAACTTAAAATAAACTTGACGTAGGAATTTTAGGTTTCAGTCTTAGACATAATAGCCCACGATCTCCCTTAAGGATTAGATACCCCTTAATAGATTTCCTTCCAGGATAGACATATACATGTCGGGCGGGAGTAGCCACAATTGGAACTTAATCTTAATGAATTCAGGTAACTTGATTAACATAGACATATGATTAATTAGGTTACACTGGGTATTTGCATCTGACCATCGACAGAGGCTTTTGCATAATTTCGTGTTCCAGGTTAATAAACCAATATATTACACAAACATGAGATAATCATTTCATCTTTAAAATATATTGGAAGGATTCACAACCCTAGATAGTTTAATAATATTGAATTTTCCTTTAATTTATATTCATACTATTTTATTTACTTTTTTAGTTTAAAATCACCGTCCAATCAACAACCAATCTATTAGATACTCGTAAAAATTTGGCTTCAGAAATTAATAGCTTAGGTATTAAGTCCTCGTGGGATCGATATTTTTTATACTACTTGAGCGATACGTGCGCTTGCGTTATACATGTGTGATCACGCCGATTAAGTTTTTGGCGCCGTTGCTGGGGACTTATTTATCTTTTACTATTAATTTTGGGGTTAGATGCCTTTACTTGTGTCTAATTTATTTTTACTTATTATTTTTATTTTCTTGTGTTTCAGGTTCTCAGACACTACATGAGAAGAACCATAAGCTTTGAAATCCGTCCGCTTGACCCTGAAATTGAAAGAACAATCAGACAGTTGAGAAGGAAAGGCGAGAAGGTCAAGAAGCAATCATCAACATGGAACCTGAACCTTTGGAAGTTGCACCATCAATTCCCATTCGAGACAGAACCATTCCGGTGGTTGACGGCTTCATTTCATGTATTGTACTTCCTCACTTACCAGCAAATGCGTGTGACATCAAAACATGCATTCAGATGATACAGCAGCCAGTTCAGTTTGGGGGGAATGCAACTAAAGATCCTAATGCCCACATCAGCAACTTCCTGGATGTTTGCGGCACTTTCAACTACAACCGAGCGGCTGAAGAAGCAATGAGACTGCGTGTTTTTCCATATTCTTTGAAAGACAGAGCTAAGGCTTGGCTACACTCACTACTAGCAGGTTCCATCACAACTTGGAACACTCTAGCCACCAAATTCCTTACAAAATACTCTCCCCCAGTCAGAACTGCAAAGCTGAGGAATGACATGACATCCTTTGTGCAACATGATTCGAAATCCCTCTATGAAACTTGGGAAAGATATAAGGATTTGCTCAGAAAATATCCTCACCATGAGATTACGAAATTGCTACAAGTCCAAACCTTCTACAATGGACTTTCTGGATTAATGAGAACCACAATTGATGCTGCTGCTGGAGGTGTTTTAATGGAAAAATGAGAAGATCAAGCTTGGGACCTAATTGAAGAAATGGACAACAATAATTCTTTGTGGCCAATAGAAATGAGCATGATCCAACGAATTGCTGGAATTTATGAAGTTGGAGCCAACACAGCATTGAGTGCAAAACTGGATCAGATTTGCAAAAGTCTGGATACTCTTAACATGAAGGTTGATGCTGGATCCACAAGTTCACCATATGGAGGAGCACCAGAGTCAGAATCTGACAACCAACATGATGAGACGGTGAATTATGTCAACAATTTCAACTGACAAAGGAACAATCCATATTCCAACACCTACAACCCAGGCTGGAGGAATCGTCCTAATCTCACATGGAGCAACAATTCAGGGCAAAAGAAAAATCCACCACCAGAATTCCAACAATAGAATAAAGGCTATGAGTATGAAAAAGAACCAGGAAAAGTAGAAGTACTTTCCTTGTTGAAAAAGTAACAAGCAACATACGATGCTATGTTTCAAAACCAATCTACTTCTAAAAAGGCACTGGAAAATCAAATAGGACAACTGGCCAATGCTCAGAGTTACAAACTGCAAGGAAACCTTCCTAGCAACACAGAACCAAATTCAAGTAATAGAGGGAATGAGCAATGTCAAGTCATTACCTTGAAAAGTGATACTGAAATCAACAATGATGTTGGAGTCATGGCAACTGCAGATCCACAGATGAAGGAAAAAGAAGCAAAAGCAAATGATCAAGAAAAATTCACTCCACCTCCACCTTTTCCACAGCGTCTCCAGAAAACTAAACTGGACAAGCAGTTTGCTCGATTCCTGGAGATTTTCAAAAAGCTGCATATCAACATTCCATTTGCAGAAGCGTTGGAACAAATTCCCAGTTATGTCAAATTCATGAAAAATATTTTATCACGAAAGCGAAGATTGAGAGATTACGAAACAGTAGCATTGACAGAAGAATGCAGCGCCATCATTCAGAGGAAGCTTCCCCCAAAGTTGAAAGATCCTGGCAGTTTCACCATCCATTGCACCATAGGCGAACATTACTTCAGTAAGGCTTTATGTGATTTAGGTGCCAGTATTAACTTGATGCCTTTATCTATTTACAGGAAGCTGAAAATTGGAGAAGCAATGCCCACCTCAGTTACTCTGCAGCTTGTTGACTGATCGCTCACATTTCCGAGAGGTGTAGTGGAAGATGTATTGGTTAAAGTCGACAAATTCATTTTCCCTGAAGATTTCATTATCCTTGACATGGAAGAAGACAAAGATGTACCTATCATCCTCGGGAGACCATTCTTGGCTATATGTCGAATTGTTATTGATGTACAAAAAGGAGAATTAACCATGAAAGTGCAGGACCAAGAAGTTGTTAGACAGTTATGACCCATAGTGTCACTATTTGTACAGATCACGGTGTTGTTGTACAAATTAACTATGTGACAAAGGAAATTGCTCTCTTATCATTTGTGATTAGATCACCAAGATGTATAAATGATAGGAGGTCCTTATGATTAGTTCCTGGATTGAGATGATATGAGACAGTATCAATCCACGAAGGTTTAATCATTAAATATCCATAGTCAGAGTATTATCGAGATTGGACATCGATAATGCGTAAAAGACTAGTATTACACTTGTGCGTGTTGTGAGGGCATAGCGACATAGTTCTCATATATTTGGGTATAGGATACTCATGCAAGTGTAGTAGGAGGTTGTGTTTTACCGATGGTACGGAAAACAGCTTCGCTTTGGATAGACCCCTCGGAATTCCATTGGTAGTATGACTATGTGTCTATGGAAGTCCGAATCAGAGTAGGTGTATTTGGTCTTAACCTGAGACTTGCACCGCTAATACTTGCGACAATCAATATACTTTGGTTTTGTTCGTCCAGGGCTTTAACCGGTTCTGTGTACGCCTCTTCTGGGTATATTGAGAATCGTAGTGTATTGGGTGTGATGTCAAGACGGAAGTATCACTCCAGTCATAGTGGAGATGATGGTCACGTAGGATACGGAAATGGTTCTCTTATGTACTGCAGTCATCGAGATAAAATGACTAGGTCATGTTTATCCGATTATCGAGACTAGTTACTAGAGATCCGATATGTGCTTCGTACGGGGCAGACACAATTCCAGCCCCAGGCCTTGCACGTGACATCTGATATTGGATCGAGATACGCAATACTACGTATACTACGCCTAATATAGATCACATATTCCTGTAAGGATATTTCTGGAGAATTGGGTAGGCATGGCGCTTTTCTATAAGCCAACCTTGTCTTGTAAATCGGTACAAACGTAGTACTAGGTACTTACGTGTTTGGATAGTCAGATGACCGTATTTACTGCCAACATATCCGGGGATCTCATGGGTCACTTCCGAAGATTCACCGATGACTTATGACTCGCACTTTATTAATCTGGGATTCATTTATGATGAGAGAGAAAATTAATCTTGGATTAATTGCGGAGATATTTTATCTGGGATAAAATATTATAAAAGAGAGATAACGATTAATTTGGAATTAATCGATAAAATAATATATTCGATATATTATACGAAATTGGATTTTGACGCGGAATTGAAATTAGATTTTAATTCGGGCGAATGAGTTAATTTAGAATTAATTCGTTAGCGATGTGAATAGTGATTTCGCTAGGCATAATCATTTAATTACATCGCAACGGAAAATTCGTTAATTTGGAATTAGCGAACCCGAGCCCGAGAGTGTTTGCGAGCGCATTCGCATTTCGAATTCGACTGCGGCACGCAAGTCACATCAAGCGTCAAATCACTAGTCAATCGATTGATGTGACAACTTATCACTTTTGATGTGATTGATAGTAGTTGTTAGAAGTTGTTGATTTGGCTTAATTGCTTTGACTTTTGAAAGCCAAAAATTTGGTAAATCAATTAATTGATTTTTAGAAAATCAATAAGTGTATTAGATACACATTTCCAACCAACTAACAAATCTAACTCTCTCATTTTTTTTCTTCCTCTCTCTCACGCCCATATGGGCAGTTTTTCTTCTTCTGGTTTCAGCTCACTGTCGTGAGTCATGGAGAAGTAAAAAGATGATTTTGTTGCAAAATCAAGAGTGCTGGCACCTATTAGAGTCATCCCAAGGTGATATGGAAATCCACTTGTGAGCAAGGAATCACCAAATCAAGCTTGGAGCTCATAACTTGATGATTGCCGAGAACACTAAGGAGGACAAATTGCTCACTGCCGAGAGTTACTTGGAGGGAGAAAAGAATTTTTTGTTTTTCGCCGCATCGCCTCAACCGATCGATGTAAGTATTCCGCAACTTCCTCGATGTATTTGTACTTTGTTTCATAGCTTTAATCGATCCTCGGGACCGTAGAAACTCCAACAATGGTATCAGAGCGAGTAAAAGCATGAAACTTGAATTTTGGGTTAAAATTGGGTAAAATGTATTTGAGCATGATTTGATGAAATTGGATGATTGAGTATGCTTAAATGTAGTTTAATTGAAGTTTGATTGGATCAATTTCATGAAAAGTTATTTGGAACAATTTTCCCCAAAATCTTTGGCTTGGACGAGAATGATATAAGCCCTAATGTCTTGGAATTTTTGATTTTTGATTCATTGGATGACTTGAAATCAATTGGGAATGTTGATTTAATGTTGAATTGGATTCAATTGGATTGGATTTGAAATTGGACAAAATATACCCAAATTGCCGAGACATATATGAGCATGAAATGGGTTTGATTTTTGATAAAAATGTGTTGGACATGTTTTGTTGTTAATGAGCATGATTAATTAGGCTAATTGGTGTTTTGGAAATATTATTTGGGTAATTAATTATGTTTACATTTTGGTTAAAAATATGAAATTTGGAATTTTTGTGATTTAATTAATTGGGCTAATTTTGGAAATTGGGCTTAAAAGTTGTTATTGGGCTTATTGGGCTTGGTTGTACCAAGATTGGTTTAGGCAAATTGATTGGATCCAATTGGGCCCAAAACCGAATCCATAAAGTCCAATTATGACTAATGGACCTTTAACTTTAATTGGGCCTAATGGGCCTAAATTGGTTTCTAGGCATATAAGGGTGATCACTTTAAATGGGCTTTAGTCTTTGGTTTGACCCAAGTTGACCAAAAGTCCATGCCTTAAGAAATTAATTAAAAGCCCATTGGACTTTAATTAAATTAACATTGGATGTTAATCGGGCTTTGAGACCCGTAACGATTAGATTTAGAATCTAAGTCGTAAAGGTTCATTAATAAATTGTAATATTTAATTTGGAATTAAATAGTGAATTAGTATTAAATACATATTAAATTGGATTTGATGTTGTAGTTTAATTTAATTCAAGAATTCGTACTTTGAGTACTTATTCGCAAAACGAGTTGGACTCGCGCAAAATCAAATCGTTGTTTGAATATTGGATGGTCACTAATATCAGATTAATTAATTGGATTAGATTGATTGATAACATGCTTGTGTGAATACATGGTTGCGATGCATGAATAATGTATATCAGATGGATATTAGATGGGTGGGGCGATTTTGGAAATTGTTGTAATAAATTTAGAATTTATTAATTGGACCTGCGTGTCCAGCCTATTACCTCATTTCTCATTGTATTTCTCTTCTCACCTATTCCCCTCAATGTAAATGAGGTTTCTTTAGAAGTGTTATGTAACAGGTAGAAGTAATACTTGTGCTAGCGGGAGAGAGGAAAGTGAGAGATTTGATCTAGGATCAATGTGTTAAGTATCCATCCGCATATCATTATTATTTATTTATATGCGCCTTATTATGTGTTTAGAATGCATGTTTAAGGGTGTATGATGATGAGACCTTAACAAAGATAATAAATTGGTTGCCAATTTGCACGCGAAAAACCCTCACAAAATATTAAGCGTTTTTCCTTCCATTGATTGATTCTTACTCAAGATCTAAGACTGGCATTGGTTTGTTGGCCAAAGTCAAGGCCTTTGCCCATCGAGGATGTGTTTGAATCATGAGAGCTTTGTTCCATATCGGTGTCTTGTCCAAGTTGTGGTTTGTTGGCCAAAGTCAAGACCATTTCTTGTCCATCGACATTGATTACGAAGCTTTCCAAGGTCAATGGGTCACGCTTAACTGGGATCACTAAGTTTGTTGTGCCAAAGCCAAGGCTTAGTTGATTCAGAGGAAAAAGGTTAGGTAATTTATTGGATATATTGGCACATATAAGATATATGTTTCGGGCTTGGATGTCCCCCTACTAGATCTAAGAATTGGATGAGATCTAATTGATCTTAGAGATCTACCTAGTTAATTATCATACAATTTTTTGGCCAAAGTCAAGGTTGTGTGACATTTAACGGGATCCTAGCCCACTAGGAAACAAGGTTTCCCGAGTACTCCACAGAGGGTTAGAGGCTCGCCGAAAAATAGTGGGAGGCAAGTATTAAATTTTCAATATTCGTTTAATAACTTGCCATACGCGCTCATTTCAAATATTATTCATCAAATAAATTAAATGTTAGTTAGACTAATATTTAAAAAGTTATTTTAATAAAACAGTTGGACTGTATTCAAACTATTTCATTTATAGTTGATTATATAATTGGATTATAGTAATCAATATATTTGATTTAATTAATTATAGTTGATTTTATAATTGGATTATAGTAATCAATATAATTGAATTTAACCTATTAATTATAGTTGATTATATAGTTGGACTATAGTAATCATTATAATAAATAGTACCTAAAATCGTTGATTAAATAGTTGGACTATTAGAATCAATATAAAATTGAAAGATTGACATTTAAAACATAATCCTAAGGAAAATGTATTTAAATGGTTTAATTTTAAAATTGGGAATAAAATTTCAGGATGGTCCTGGAAACTAATAAGTTACTTTATTTGATAAAATAATATATTAGGCCTAAGCCCGAAGTTAAGCAAATAGTAGAGCATGATATTTGGAATATTCATGTGATGATAACTTTAGTGCTTAATCCATTATACTTGTCATATAGACTCCTTAATTTCTAAATCAGAACTAAGGATTAGATCCTTAAAGTATGACAATGAAATTGAAGGATCTTCATAAATCTATACTTAGATTTTAAAAGTACTAAAATTGCAATACATAACTCTTGGAGAGTTAATGACTATTCTCAAGGAGACAAAGCCAAAGTTTGCAATAAGGCGAGAAGCACAAGGCGCACCTTACTTCGACATTCCGGAAGGCCAAGGCTTGGCCATATGGTTCTGGGGTACCGAAAAGGGCAAAGGAAAAATCATTATAATCTTCTGGGAAGATAAAGGACATATCCCAAAATGTCTGCCTAAATTGTGGCAAACGGGATCGCGGAAGCGTGACTGCCGTTTGAACAAAGCAGACATGAAGGAATTGAAAACGAGCAAGGCTCTGACTTTAAATATGTTTGTCATAAAATATGTTCACTACTAGTATCAAAATTGGATTTTAGATACTTAGTGTGGTACATAAATATGTACTGATGTGTAGAATCTGCTATGAGCAGGATACTGACTTCAGATTGTGATTAATCTGCGAATGGAACCGGGACGACAGTCGCTGTTTTAACCGTAGATACCTAAATTTAGGAACTACCATCGGGTGTGTACTTAAATTCGGAAACTGTTATAATGTAACTAGTTTGACTAGAAACATTATCTCTATATCAGGGTTTAACCCGTTGCGGGTATACCTTTATATTCTAGAACACTAAAGTGTTTTATTATATAAAGATGATATTGAGATAAACACATTAAATGTGAATAACAGTATTTATATTTTGAATATAAATAAATCTCAAACGTATAACATGACAAACAAATAGCTCAAAAATGAATAAATCAGTTGAGACTTATAAGTGGCATTGTTGTCTGGGACACAATTTAAACAAGACTCGTATATCCACACTTTTGAAGAGTGGATACTAGGACGGATTTGATTCCATTCAAATAATGTCTACGAATCTAGTTTATTGAGCAAAGTGCCTAAAACACTATTTACTTGGTAAAAGTGCAAATGCCACCGATCTGTTAGCCCTGGTTCATAGTGACGTAGGTGGGCCCATATCTAGCTAGGC
Organism: Zanthoxylum bungeanum; assembly: GCA_019454045.1. NCBI lineage: Eukaryota > Viridiplantae > Streptophyta > Magnoliopsida > Sapindales > Rutaceae > Zanthoxylum > Zanthoxylum bungeanum. Next base: position 690,633 of record SKCR01001381.1, on the reverse strand, counting down.
TAGAGGTGGATATGAATATTTCGTGACCTTTACGGATGTGGCATCACGTTATAGTTATGTGTTTCTTGTGAAACACGGATCAGAAACTTTTACAGTTTCGACACGAAATAGACAAACAGATCGGCTAAAGTATTAAAACATCATGATTGGACCATGATGAAAATACTTAAGCAATAAGTTTCTCAAATACTTGAAAGAGTATAGTATTCTTCCAATGAGGACTTCTTCCGGAACACGTCATTTGACGGTGTGTCCGAACAGAGTAACCGAATTTTGTTGGACATGATAAGGTTAATCATGAGTCGCTCTGAGCTACCATTTCCTTCAACGGATAAGCATTAAACAGTGCAAAACTTATTTTGAATAAGGTTCCATAAAAATCTGTTTGACAGACCTCATATTAGATATGAACAGGAAAGAAACCGGTTTTCTCATTCCTGAACATTTGGGTATGCTGGGCATATGTTTGGATGATACCAAACTAGAACCTAAATCGGATAAGTGCCTAAGTTGAAGTTATCCTAGGGAAACCAAAGTATAATACTTATACAACTCACTAGGGAACAATGTAATTGTTGCTCGCCATGCGGTTTTCCTAAGAGGAATACCGATATGCAGTGGTAAGTGGGAGGAAAGTAAAACTCGATGAAAATCGGAGTAATACTGTTTCAGGCACTGATTCCTTAATGGAACACAAATAGTTCATCAAGGATGAAACTACACCAATAATCTTCGAATACACAAGAACCGCGTAAGTCGGAGAGAGTCAGAAAACAACCTGGGGTATGGGTTTCTGATCTCACCTCATAAAGATGTCAATCTTATTGAGGAATACGAACTGACTACGTATGGGGAAGTGATACAAGGTATCGACTCCCTATTATGGCAAAGTGCCATGAAGTCCGAAATGGATTCCGTGTAAAACAACCAAGTTTTGACACTAGTTGTTGTACCGCAAGGCATTGTGCCTATTGGTACTATTAAGTCTTCAGGGAAGACACACATGGAAGGCAACATACCAACGTACTAAGCTAGGCTTGTAACGAAAAGGTATCATTATCAACATTGTGTCGATTGCGACGAAACCTTTTACATGTTGCCATTGTTGAATCCATTTGGATAATGCTTGCTAATGCTGCATGTTTCATTCGTGAAATATGTCAGCTGAATGCCAAAACTGCTTTCCTTAACGGAAACCTTTTGGAGGATGTTTACAACATCCTGACGGTTTTGTCGTACCATAACTAGCAAACAAGGTTTGCAGGTTATTCGATCCATGTATGGATTGAAGCAAGCATTAAGTTCTTGGAGTTATTGTTTTGATGTAATCATAATGGTGTATGATTTAATTCAAAACGAAAATGATTCTTGTGTATATTAGGAGGTTAGTGGGAGCGCACTGACATTGAATGTCCTGTATAATAATGACATGTCATTTCTTGGAAATGATATTCCCATAAATACAATTGGTGAAAGCTTGGCTTTCAAGAAAATTCTCTGTAGAATTCTTGGGAGAAACAACCTTTATTCTAGGAATAAAGAACTACTGGGATAGATTTAAAGTTGTTAATACTCTCCGAGACCTCGTACATTTAAATATGTACGTGACATGGAGTCTCATACGCTTTGAGCATATGGAGTCAACATCAGACCAATCCTAGTGATAGTCACTGGATTGATGTTAAGAACATCCTTGAGTATCATAGAGAACTAAAGATGTTGTCTTATACTATCGAGAATGAGAACTTGAAGTGACTGGGTTCACTGCTGCAAGTTTCCTAAACCGATAAAATGACTATAAGTCGCAAACGGTACTATACAGTTTGAATAACGGAACAGTGAGCTGGAAATCTTCCAAGCAAGATACTGTTACCGAATAAACAACTAAAGTGGATTATTGATGCAGCTGAGGCAGCAATATAAGCCATTTGGGTCAATAATAAATCTAATTAGATTAGATATAGTTCTGTTAGCAGCTGAGCTAGGCTTCAGCACAGGCTAAAGAATTAATGGTCTCATCAACGATCCAGATACATACTTCGACTATTCATCTGATTCGTTCGTATCATACATCGTGGCGATGTGATGATCGACTAAATCGCATCAGATGATAATCATGCAAATCCGCTGACGAAAGTCTTTTCTCAGTAATTTGAGTGAACCGTACATAGTTCAGGTGTGGGATACTCGAGTGACTGGCTATAGGCCAAGTGGGAGATTGTTAGACAGTTATGACCCATAGTGTCACTATTTGTACAGATCATGGTATTGTTGTACAAATTAACTATGTGACAAAGGAAATTGCTCTCTTATCATTTGTGATTAGATCACCAAGATATATAAATAATAGGAGGTCCTTATGATTAGTTCCTGGATTGAGATGATATGAGACAGTATCAATCCACGAAGGTTTAATCATTAAATATCCCTAGTCAGAGTATTATCGAGATTGGACATCGATAATGCGTAAAAGACTAGTATTACACTTGTGCGCGTTGTGAGGGCATAACGACATATTTCTCATATATTTGGGTATAGGATACTCATGCAAGTGTAGTAGGAGGTTGTGTTTTACCGATGGTACGGAAAACAGCTTCGCTTTGGATAGACCCATCGGAATTCCATTGGTAGTATGACTATGTGTCTATGGAAGTCCGAATCAGGGTAGGTGTATTTGGTCTTAACGTCCCCAAGGGGTGAGGCTTGGTGGTGTAGGGTCATGAATCTCACCTTGAGGTTCTGGGTTCGAATCCAAGGGGTGCACTTCTTGTAAGAGCCTGGGACAGCCGGTGGTTTAAAAAGTCCCCAAGGGGTGAAGCTTGGTGGTGTAGGGTCCAGGATCTCACCTTGAGGTTCTGGGTTCGAATCCAGGGGGTGCACTTCTTGTAAGAGCCTGGGACAGCCGGTGGTTTTACCTGCGCCGTGGCCCAGAATGGGTGGTTTGGTGGCGGGGTTTCCATCGTTTCCAAAAAAAAAAAAAATTATTTGGTCTTAACCTGAGACTTGCACCGCTAATACTTGCGACAATCAATATATTTTGGTTTTGGTCGTCCAGGGCTTTAACCGGTTCTGTGTACGCCTCTTCTGGGTATATTGAGAATCGTAGTGTATTGGGTGTGATGTCAAGACGGAAGTATCACTCCAGTCATAGTGGAGATGATGGTCACGTATGATACAGAACTGGTTCTCTTATGTACTGCAGTCATCGGGATAAAATGACTAGGTCATGTTTATCCGATTATAGAGACTAGTTACTAGAGATCCGATATGTGCTTCGTACGGGGCAGACACAATTCCAGCCACAAGCCTTGCACGTGACATCTGATATTGGATAGATACGCAATACTTATAATACGCCTGATATAGATCACATATTCCTGTAAGGATATTTATGGAGAATTGGGTAGGCATGGCGCTTTCCTAGAAGCCAACATTGTCTTGTAAATCGGTACAAACGTAGTACTAGGTACTTACGTGTTTGGATAGTTCGACGACCGTATTTACTGCCAACATATCCGGGGATCTCATGGGTCGCTTCCCAAAGATTCACCGATGACGTATGACTCACACTTTATTAATCTGGGATTAATTTATGATGAGAGAGAAAATTAATCTGGGATTAATTGCGGAGATATTTTATCTGGGATAAAATATTATAAAAGAGAGATAACGATTAATTTGGAATTAATCGATAAAATAATATATTCGATATATTATACGAAATTGGATTTCGACGCGGAATTGAAATTAGATTTTAATTCGGGCGAATGAGTTAATTTAGAATTAATTCATTAGCGATGTGAATAGTGATTTTGCTATGCATAATCATTTAATTACATCGCAACGGAAAATTCGTTAATTTGGAATTAGCGAACCCGAGCCCGAGAGTGTTTGCGAGCGCATTCGCATTTCGAATTCGAGTGCGGCACGCAAGTCACATCAAGCGTCAAATCACTAGTCAATCGATTGATGTGACAACTTATCACTTTTGATGTGATTGATAGTAGTTGTTAGAAGTTGTTAATTTTGCTTAATTGCTTTGACTTTTGAAAGCCAAAAATTTGGTAAATCAATTAATTGATTTTTGGAAAATCAATAAGTGTATTAGATACACATTTCCAACCAACTAACAAATCTAACTCTCTTCTTTTTTTTCTTCCTCTCTCTCATGCCCATATGGGCAGTTTTTATTCTTCCGGTTTCAGCTCACTGCCGTGAGTCATGGAGAAGCAAAAAGATGATTTTGTTGCAAAATCAAGAGTGCTAACACACATTAGAGTCATCCCAAGGTGATAGGGAAACCCACTTGTGAGCAAGGAATCACCAAATCAAGCTTGGAGCTCATAACTAGATGATTGCCGAGAACACTAAGGAGGACAAACTGCTCACTGCCGAGAGTTACTTGGAGGGAGAAAAGAATTTTTTATTCTTCGCCGCATCGCCTCAACCGATCGATGTAAGTATTCTGCAACTTCCTCGATGTATTCGCACTTTGTTTCATAACTTTAATCGATCATCGGGACCATAGAAACTCCAACAGAAGTTACATTCAATGTTTTCAAAGCCATGAAATTCCCGAGTGACGAAAAGGAGGAGGAATGTTTCAGAATTGATGTTGTAGATAGTATCATCCATGATACTGATGCAATACAACTTCTCACGGATAAACTTGAAGCTTGCATCACCAACATGACTGACAGCGAGCTAGATGATGAAATTCTGGAATGTATCAACTATCTTGACATACATTTTCGCTTCAAATCGACACCACAAGTGGAAAGTTTGGAACTACCGAAAAATGAGCAAATCAAGCCATCGATTGAAGAACCACCGCAGCTGGAACTAAAGCTACTTACGAGCCATCTCAGGTATGCATTCTTAGGAAACTCTTCTGAATTACCTGTGATTATTTATTCATCGCTAACATTGGAGCAGGAAGATAAATTGCTGAGAGTGTTACGAGAACACAAGAAAGCCATTGGTTGGACTATAGTAGATATTCGAGGCATTAGTCCATCATTTTGCATGCACAAAATTCTGATGAACGACGAATACAAAGCCACAGTAGAGCATCAACTGAGACTAAATCCAATCATAAATGAGGTCGTGAAGAAATAAATTATCAAATGGTTGGATGCCGACATCATTTATCTCATCTCTGACAGCACATGGGTGAGTCCTATGCAATGTGTGCCAAAGAAATGAGGAATTACTATAGTCACAAATGAAAAGAACGAGCTGATTCCAACAAGAACGGTGACTGGATGGAGAGTATGCATGGACTACATAAAGCTGAATAAAGCAACAAGGAAAGATCATTTCCCGCTACCATTCATTAATCAGATGCTAGATAGATTGGCGGGACATGAGTTCTATTTTTTTATGGACTGATACTCGGGGTATAATCAGATTTCCATCGCCCCAGAATATCAGGAGAAAACCATTTTTACATGTCTGTATGGTACTTTTGCTTTCCGTAGGACTCCATTTGGACTATGTAATGCTCCTGCTACATTTCAATGTTGCATGATGGCCATCTTCTTAGACATGCTGGAACAAAGTATGGAGGTTTTTGATGAGCGGAAAATATATCAATATTTACCGCCCCTTTTACTTAATATTTTGTTTAGTTTCTCGGGTTTGATGAATGTTTTGATGTGTTTTAGTTTATTTTGCAGATAAAATAATATTGGGACACAATGAAATCATTTAGGACGAAATGTGGGTCAAATAAGGGTAAAAATTGAACTTGACATATTAATTTTGGAGATTGGAAACTTGAAAGGGCGTTCTAACGAAGTGCAATTTCGGAAATTCTAATTTTACGCAACTTTTGTATTTAAGGCATAAATTATTATTCTGATGTCGGATTGAGCTGATTCAAGTTCTAGATTAAAGAAGACTCAAAGATCTATAATATTTAAGAACAAAATAATTTCGAATTCTGAAGATTTCATGACCGAAATTGATGAAACATCCAGAATTGTGTTATGCATAATTATTAAAGTCATTTTCAAAGCAAAAAAATTAAATAAATAAATAAATAAATAAATAAAAATAGTCAAGCTCCCACCAAACATGATAGCAATTAATAATGGATTTGGTGGACCAATTAGTGGAGTAATTAGTGGAGCAATTAGTGAAGCAATTAGTGGAGCAATTAATAATGGATTTGGTGGATGATTTGATGGAGGCAAAATTTTGCCTATAAGCCATTTCATCTGTAAATTCATACTTTATTCTTTGAAATTACTTAAGAATATCTAAGAAGATTGTATCTTGTTTGTTTATTTACAGCTTTCAGTAATTAATTTCCGCTTTCGCACTTTCTTTTCTTTACTTTTCAGTTTTTACTTTCCGCAATTTACTTTTACGCACAGTACTTTCATTTCTTTACTTTTTTAGTTTTTACTTTTCAAGCAATGAGGAGGTAACTCCCCCTTGTTGGGGTAAAATGTAAAGCTTTTATTATTGCTATTTAGATTAATCTCCCTTAATTATAATATAATAACTATTTAAAATCTGACTTAACGAGGATACCGCCATATTGGTCGGTTGGTAATTAATTATTAATTTGACTTAATCAGGATACCGCCTATATGGCTGGTTGGTAATTATCACGCAAAGTTAATATATTATATTAAGAGAGATATCTAAAATAGTAGTAATAAAAGTGGATCATTTTACCTCAGCATTTTCTTTATTGTACTTTTACTTTATTTACCTTCAGCATTTACTTTCCGGTAATTTACTTTCCAGTAATTTACTTTCCAGTAATTTAATTTCCAGTATTTACTTTCCAGTAATTTAATTTCCAGCATTTACTTTATGTCTTTTCTTTTATTTAAGTTTTTACTACCCGTAAATATGTGTCGTAACTAAGCCAATTATCTGGGGTTGTGATGAAATCCAATATCACCGGTTTATAAGGGGTTAAATTACAGTTTGGGTAATATAAAGGTTTATTTCTTGAGCCTTAATCCTAATGCTTTTTATTAACTGGCCATTAATAAAATTGAACTGGTAAACTTAAAATGAACTTAGAAAAGAGATTTTAGGTTAAAGACCTTAGACTCAATAGCCCACGATCTTCCTTGAGGATAGATAACCCTTTAATAGATTTCCTTACATGATATGAATATACCTGTCGGGCGGGGGTAACCATAATTGGAACTTAATCTTAATGAATTCAGATAACTTGGTTAACATAGGAATATGATTAATTGGGTTATACTGGGTATTTGTATTTGACCATCGGAAGAGGCTTTTACATAATTTCGTGTTCCAGGTTAATAAACCAATATATTACACAAACTTAAAATAACCATTTCATCTTTTAAAAAGATATTGGAAGGATTCACAACCCTGGATAGTTTTGTAAATTTAAATTTTCTTCAATCTACTTTCAAGCAATTTTATTTACTTGTTTTAACTTTTAAAGTCACCACCCAATCAAACAATCAATCCATTAGATACTTGTAAACATTTAACTTCATAAATTGATAACAAAAGGTTTTAAGTCCTCATGGGATCGATACTTTTATACTACTTGAACGATACGTGCGCTTGCATTATACGCGTGTGATTACGCACCGGTCAGTTTTCATGGATGATTTTTTTGTGTTTGGAGACTCGTTCGACCACTGCTTGTAAAATCTGGAAAAGGTGTTACAAATGTGTGAAGATACCAACCTCGTACTCAACTGGGTGAAATGCCACTTCATGGTACAGGAAGGCATTGTCCTGGGACATCGGATCTAACAAAAAGGAATCGAGGTAGATAAAGCAAAGATCGAGACAATTGAAAAACTACCTCCACCATCGGGATTCAGAGTTTTCTCATACATGCAGGATTTTACAAGAGATTTATCAAAGACTTCTCCAAGATTGCTAAACCTCTGTGCAATCTTCTGGAGAAATATGTGCCTTTCAACTTCCCCAAAGAATGCCACGAAGCTTTTGAGATCTTAAAACAGAAGCTGGTCTCTACCCCCATCATAGTAGCACCAGACTGGACCCTTCCATTTGAGGTGATGTGCGATGCTAGTGACTTTATTGTAGGTGCAATTTTGGGACAACGCAAAGCAAAAATTTTCCATACCATTTACTACTCCAGTAGAAGTCTGAATGAAGCACAACTCAACTACACAACCATTGAAAAGGAGTTGCTCGCAGTTGTATTTGCTTTTGATAAATTCCGCTCCTATTTGCTGGGTCCCAAAGTGGTGGTCTACATAGATCATTCAGCAATTAAATATTTGATAACGAAGAAAGATGCCAAACCCATATTGATCTGTTGGGTGCTTCCACTGCAAGAATTTGACGTGGAGATCCGAGACAGAAAATGGACAGAAAACCAAGTGGCAGATCCCTTATCGAGGCTTGAGAATGGAGAAACAGCTGGCAATGAACTGACAATCAAAGAAACTTTTCCAGATGAACAGTTGTTTGCCATGAAACAACAGGATGTCCATTGGTATGCTGACTATGTAAACTACATAGTATCGGGAAAATGGCTGTTGGAATAGACTCGTCAGCAACGAAAGAAGTTCTTCAAATAAGTCAAGAACTATGTCTGGGATGAGTCGTACTTGTTCAAACGTTATGCTAATCAATTATTGATGCGTTGTGTTCCACATGAGGAGGTCAATAGTGTCTTGCATCACTGTCATTCATCACCATACGGCGGACACTTCAGCGGAAATAAAACTGCAGCCAAAGTCCTACAATCAGGTTTGGTCTGGCTCACTCTGTTTAAAGATGCTTATTTATTTGCTCTTCAATGTGACAGGTGCCAGAGAACGGAAAATATATCGAGGAGAAATGAATGACCTCTGCAAAATATTCTGGAAGTGGATATATTTGATATATGGAGGATTGATTTTATGTGACCCTTTGTTCAATCATTCGGAAACCTGTACATACTAGTTGCAGTAGACTACGTCTCCAAATGGGTTGAAGCAATAGCACTGCCATCAAATGATTCAAAAGTGGTGATAAAATTCCTTAAAAATAAATTTGCACTCGCTTACCTCGGGCAATTATCAGTGATGATGGCACATATTTCTGCAACAGATACTTTGATGCACTCATATCCAAATACAAAGTTACTCATAAAGTTGACACTGCCTACCATCCACAGTCAAATGGACAGGTTGAAGTTTCAAACAGGGAGATCAAAAGAATCTTTGAAAGAACCGTTGGATCAAAAGGAATGACTGGTCTACAAAACTGAATGACGCATTATGGGCCTACTGGACAGCTTACAAAACACCCATTGGTATGTCCCCATATCGAATAGTGTTTGGAAAAGCATGTCATCTACCAGTGGAGCTTGAACACAAAGCGTACTGGGCACTGAAGAAGTTAAATCTCGATCCACAAGCGGCAAGAGAAAAACGGCTCCACCAACTCAACGAATTGGAGGAATTTCGCCTACAGGCTTATGAGAATTCCAGAATATACAAAGAAAAGACCAAGAAATGGCATGATCAAAAAATAGTGCGCAGACAACTGGAACCAAGGCAGCAGGTGTTGTTATACAATTCAAGGTTGAAACTTTTCCCTGGAAAGCTGAAATCAATGTGGTCGGGTCCTTTTGTGATTACTCAGGTTTTACCATATGGAGCTGTTGAGTTACTTGATCCCAACACCAACGATACATTCAAAGTTAACAGCCAGCGTGTCAAGCACTACTGGGGAGAATCATTTGAGCGACAAAAAGATTGTGTCACACTTTCAGATCCAGCCTAACGTTCGGGCAGTCATGTCTAGCTGACGACATTAAACTTACCGCTAGAAGGGAGGCAACCCATGCAAATTGTGTATATATTCAGATTTGGTGTGTTTTATTTTTTGTGTGTTTAATTTTTGTAGGTAAAGTCACATTTCAGGATGGAAGACGTTCTCGCAAATCTTCACAAGTAATTTCCTTCTCTCCCTCAAAACTCTCTGATGAAAGTCTACAAAGCTCGCTTGGAACGAATAAGACTTCTGATGATCAAAGGTATTCCTAATGACATTCGTTGGATTATTGAAGCACGGGTCCGATTGGCAGGTGAGTCCTCTGACTCTTTTATTTCAAATCTGTCTGGTTTAGGAAGAAGCATTTATGCTAAGAAAATAAGAGCTAAAAGACTAGGTGTTTGGTATAAATGTGCACGCATGACATGTAATACTCGTTGCGTTATTTAGGAATGGTGTCTGATAACGTGAAGATGAAGATAAAATTAAATTCATTAGGGATGGCATGAGTAAGGAGTCTTTGGATGACATATCATTGACTCTTGAGATGCATTCCAGTGGATATGTGTATCACGCAATTCGCATGTTACATGCACAATTCCAGAAAGAAAAACCATATTTAAGTCTCTGGAATCTGACTCTAAAAGACCATATTTGCCAATTTATAAGAAAATTGGATGGGAAGCTTGTCCCTGACGCATAAACGTCATTCAAGCCATTATTTCTTGTAAATATTAACCTAGTAAGCTTGATAGAAAGATCCAATTTCCTTTTTCTTTGTTGAAATGATTGAAAAACTTCTAAGGTTTAGCAAGATTGACTCCAAGATCGAATCTTGATTTCAATGCAAGCAAGCTTTACTCCAAGATCCAATCTTGATTTCTCATTGTTGAAATGTTGTAGAGATCTTTCAAAACTTCTCCAAACACTTCTCTAACTTAGGCTAATTTTTCTAATTCCTTCTTGTTTTAGCTTTCTTAAGCTTAAGCTTATCAAGCTTATCTTTTTTTTTTAATTAAAACTTTTCTCAAGCTTGCTATTTATAGCAAAACTTAAGTAATTTATTAATAAAAGTTTTAATCAACTTTTAGGTGGGCTTAATCCAATTTATCCAAATATGTATAGTTAAGTGTGACTAATCACATTTTTCTACCACTTTGATTTAATCCAATTAAATCAAGACAAAGATTAGCAAATGGATTAGTTCATTGTCTACCACTTTGATTTAATCCAATTAAATCAAGTTAAATACACCTATAATTACATATTTGTAATTACCAAAATATTCTTAAATGGTAGAGATATTTATGAAATTACGATAAAGCCCCTTGTGTAAATCTTGAATTAATCCAATTAAGTCGAAGTAAATAATCAATGTTATCCTATAATACTTGATTATCTTAGTTGATAATTATAATATCAAATATTATCTATTATCAAAAATTACCGACTACCCAAGTGCTCAACGAGTACACTTCATATTGGGGAACTCTCTAAGTCCAGACACGTTTGTCATATAAGCGTAGCTAATATGTACGCAATTCGGCCACCTCTGAATTCGCGAAGAACACGAACGACCTTTCTGAACTATAGAAGTCGAGGTCATCACATATGTTTAATAATCACTTCGTTGTAGGCTATCCGAGTTGTGCTTAGGAAACATATAATACACCGTCAAGTTTGCAAGGCGCACATCTCATATCGACACGTCCACGATTTTTTACAACTTAATCAGAAACCATTTCTGATAAAAGCGATCCACCCTAGGTGATCGGCTTTGGCGCCAAAGTCTTAGGAATGGTGACTTACTCACATGGATACCTAAACCCCTTGTGGTACACATACGGGTCGACAAATCCTATCTTGATATGCACTGGATTAACGAGTGCATCGGCCCACACCCAACGAACATATAGAGGCCAGACCATGAAAGGTTTCTAACATACATGGCATCAAAGTGTAGAGGATCTCACACAAAACCAATGATATCCTATAGTCAAAAGATCACATATACTACTCGACTCGAGAAGATTCTTATTGACGGTAGTGTGTACTTCCAACTATTAGGAATCACCTGTGAGTCATTCAGTATTCGCTCCAACGATTACCCACATGTCTATACGAGTTCTCATACTCACATGGTACATCAGGTTAAACCATTGGAACTCCAATTTCAATATACGACATGTGCTTGTCTACTTAGTTATAGGAATTCAACCGTATTCCAAAACCAACGACTAGGAATATTTACTTTAACAATAGTTTATAATAGTAATATTATCTCAATGTCGGACTACCCAGTGTGTCCAACATTATTAAATGACTATTCTAAGGTCGATGTCATTCTCAGTATATATTATATATATATATATATATATTATATATCCATCTAATATGCATAATGACATTACCATTAATAAGATTTGAAATGAAAATGTAGTTATTTTATTAATAAAAAAATAATATACTATACATTATTCGGATTGACGCTCTAAGAACCAACTCCAACAATAATCAGATCTTGTAACTTCTGTAACTAACAATCTTCTCATTCAATGACAGTTGTATCATGTCCGATCGGATTTATGATTTTCAGGGTATATTCGACCGGGTACTCTGGTATGAGAGATGGTAGGTTGGACATAAGTGATGTTCGGTTGGCTTTTGATTGTATTCCCTATAGTTCTTTTCCCTTCTAGCATTCATCCTTGTAATTTTCCATGTGTTGAGAGGGTATCCCCATACGAGACTCATCATCAATGTCTATAGCCTCAATCCTGAAAGAATTGATGATATTGCACTTCTGTGTGTCTCTTCTTAGATTGCAATTTCATTTTCATGCATTGTATTTGTGTGTGCTAGCATTTTATTTTTGCATGATTGCATTTTATTTTGTTGTTTCATTTCACTGTATGTGAGTGTGTGTTTTGTTTTTATAGGACGGAAACCCAGACATAAATTTCATAGCCAATTTCGAATGGCGGTAGTATAATTTGCACTTGAAATATAACTTCACGTACCATTGGAAAATAACAAGTCTTTTGTTATCTCTTTTATATTTTTTGTTAAACAAAAGAAAAATACAAAAAACAAAAAAAAAAATATGAAAAGAACAAAAAGATTAGTGGCTTTAAATAGTATATCTTAGCATAAAGTGTGTGATCTCGGTAAGTAAGATGTTTGTATATGCATATGTGATATGCTACTTTTCTTAATATTTTGTGTGCGTGATAAAAACTCTTAGTATATTTTGTGATTGCATCTCACATACACATTTTTATTGAATTTGAGGCTTGGTCGTATGTATGAGTTATTGGATTGACAGTTAATCTCTGTAATACTAAGATCACTGAATAGTATGATATTTGGCTAGATGATCTTACGCTATTCCCTTCAAGTGAAAAAACTGAAAAAAAAAAATTTAAATGAGTCTTAGGTATTTCAATTAAAGTACTCAAAAGAGCCAATGTGTCAAATTCAATAGATAAAGGCTAAAACCCTTCACTCGAAAGAGTTTTTATTTATGAGCTCATATTTAGGGGGAGCAAATAATAACATACACCAATGTTATTTTTTAGGTCCTAGTGGTGCTGGGTTTGAACATTTATTCAGTGTACCTGATGTTACATGAGATGTGACTTCTTTAACTTAATCCTGCTTATAAAATAAGATCTTAAACTTTGAATTTTTGTGTATTTATTTATTCACGCAAGTGCTTGTTATGCTTTGATGTTTAAGTCATATGCATGTGTGTATTCTTGAGCATGAATGAACATGTTTCATATTATGTTATGTCATAAAAGGATGAATATTAACTGGACATCATTGTAATTGCTTGGAATGTTGTTTTGAGTCATATTTTTTCTCATGCTTTTAATTTCATGTTATGTGCAAGTTTTTTCATGTCATTACATCTAATATTTCAAGTTTTATCTACTCTTCTTCCCATGTATTTCTTCGTCTGAACTGAGATGTGTTATTAATGCGGGAGAGAATATTGTGTATGCTATTGCAGTTACTGCATGATTTTCTGTGTGTAGTCGTTTGTGTTTATTATTCTTACCCATTGTCATTTCGTGACAACAAAGGGGGAGAATGTTTTGCTATGTGTTTTTATATGATATTTCTTCTTTATATAGTTATACATATAAATACACATACACACACATCATTAATTTATTTCTTTGCTCTTCCTTTTACTTTTCATGGGTATCTTGTTTGTGGTTATTTTATGAAATCATATCGATATCTTCATCGACATCAAGACTATTGTATGTTAGGTTTTAAATCAAGTCACAATGTAATAAGTCTCTGTATTAATAGTTGACAGTTGGCTAGTTTTTTATTTTTGCAATCTATTATCATAGTTTTTGTATTAGGTGGTTTTGTCACAAAATGTCAAAGTGAGTCTAGTTTTGGTTGGTAATTTCGTAACAAAATATGTCTAATTGGATTGTAATGGATCTTTGAAGAATTGGTGATGATTGAACGATATTGGATAAAGATATCAGAGATTATGTTCGAGTTGGGTTCGAATGCATTACATTTGTGGCATGTCCGTTAGTCCATTTGAATGAAAATTAGCAGAGGCTACTCGTGCATGTTGCGTTCTTCACCTTGTGCGAACGAAAACAGCTAGAGAGTTCGAGTTTGAGGTACGTTCGACAGGTCGTTTGACTGAATTTACGACAGAATACGCGTTAGTTAGCCGAGCTGTTTTCTTCCGCCTCTCCTTATTCGGTTGAGTTAGCATTTGCTTATGCTTTCTCTTCCTCGCGTTTGAATTGAGTTCGAACGCCCATGCGTATTTGGCTTATTATAGATGCGTTTTGAAGGCTTTTTAGGGCTTGGAAAACCATACCTATATAAATAAAGTCTTAGCCACTTTACCATGTGGTTGAAAACACAAAATACAGAATCACCATATCTTTTGTTTCTTTCTTCTTGAGAAATCCTCTTGAAAACTTATTGAATCCCATGTCTTTTTTTCTTTGGGGAGTTTCTCATTTCATAACCATCAACAGAAATACAACCCTAACCATACCATAAACCTTCAAAGTTCTAAGGTGGAGATTGATAGTCGAAGTTCTGGTATCACGAGTTCGCAGATTTGATTCACTCAGAGACTTCAGAGGTTTTGAATAAGGCTACTTGATGCGGGCTCGATGAGTTCTTCGAGTTATTACAGTAGAGGTGTTTGAGTCAGCAAAATTATTATCATAGATCTTATAACCATCACGATAAGTTTTCTCTACATAGTGAATTCAAGTAGTAACCTATACCCAGAATGATTTTTCTCTATCAAGATTTTTTCACTCCGTCAATAAATCTTGGTGTTGATTGTTTGAATTTTTTTTTTTTTTACTTTTCATTCTTTTATTATTGCTTTGATTGAGATTGAGATCATTGATTAGACTTAGGGTGTTTAAACTTAGTCTTATAAAATATAACATATACTTGTCTTAAATATAGTTGTTTTATAATTTCATTGTTTACACCTAATCCCCCATTAGTGTATAGGGTCATAACATTATCGTGATTTTCAATTTGATATATAGTTTATTTTTGTTTATAAATTAAAAGTCTCAGTTTGTTTCGCCATAAATATTTACGAAAAACTTGATCAACGTAAACTATTTTCTAATGTTTTTATATTTTGTATTTTTTTTTACTAATTTTTAATTTCATTATTTTCTATTTTTTTATTTTTTTATTTGTAATTCTCTTCTGTTATATTTATTTTTTAATTTTTTTAATTTTAAAATATAAATTAATGATATCTATGGATCCGGGTCCATGAATTCCATATCTGAGTCCAGATTTTGCTACCCGAGTCTATAAAATTTTTTTACAGACCCCAGTCTATGCAGATTCAGTCGGGATCCGGACCTGCACCTTTTTGTCATCCCTACCTCTAACCAGCAGACAATATTTTCTGAAAAATATATTGAATGCATCAATCATCTGAAAACGCTTTCTGAAAAATATTTTAACGTGATAACAAAATACCAAAAAATACTTTTCTTTCCAAAAACGATTTTCATAAAAATATATTTTTACTTACCGAAATTGTTTTATATCAAAATAAACAGACCCTAATAATAGACTGGTAAGCCAGTTCATTGTGTGCATTGGTGAAAATTGAATTTAATTCTAAAATATTTAAAAATAAATTTGGTCATTCATAGAACAAATATTCGAACTTCATTATCACTTGATAAAATTATGTTTGTAGTATGAGTATATTTATAATGTAATATTAAAATATCAAAATTCAACAGCTAAGGATCTCATTCTTAAATTACAACACTCCATTTTCTAAACAAGCTAAAGTTAATAACTCGGAATTTACTCGGGTGTTATGCGTTTTCAATTTTTGAAACAGATAAGTTGATTATGAGAGCTACAACAGTACAGGAGGGACTTGTGTTACAAAAATTAGAAATTAATGTCCTTAATCGTAGTTTTATCAAAATTAAGGGACCTAGATGTCAATACCCCATTATAGACAGGCGACAGCGGTGTCTGGTTATTATTTGTTATTTAAACAGACCAGAAATGTTGGACGTAGTGCCACGTGTCTCCTCATTACGCAATTAATAAAAATTATTATATGGTTTTAATGGGGCCATCTGCATCTGCAGAGTATGGTACAATAGTTTTTTTTTTTTTATAAAATGTTTAATTAAGTTTTTGGTTGATTAATAAATATTTCAAATTTATATTAAATGGTTTTAAATTTAAGTATAGAAATTTCAAGTTTAATGATCTTATTTGAGAGGTACATTAGCAAAATCATAATTTTAATAGAAGCAATCAAAGACATTTTTTGTGAATATTATCCAAAATTTTGTGTGTATTATTATCATTGGATTTTGGATTTCTGATCCCAAAGTCAAAGACTTTTTTTTGTTATTATTGTTAAATTAGGAAAAATAATTGATGTGTCAACTCTCACCTGCAAAAAAATAATCAGTCATGTTGTTGATTCCTAGCCACTCCTTAGGAAAAGTTAGATAGATAGAATTTTGCAGCTTATATGATTATTTTTATTTTATGAATGTTTTATGAATTTTATATTTAATTTATAGTGCAATTATGGCATGATCAAACAATTTTTTTCAAATTAAATATTTGAATTGGTTTTTTAATTATTTTTATGATGCAGTAGGTAACCTAAAATTTAATATAGCCCATATTGTTTTATTTCTTTAAGCAGCAATTTTATGGTGTGTTTTAAGAGACACGGCAACTACCAATAATATATTAAGCATTAATTAATCTCTATCAAAAGGAATTTTCTAGTGCAATAACAACTAAAAATTAATGTTGTACCACGTTGTTGTTGTTTTTTTAATAAAGATTTTTAGATGGTGGTAAAAGAAAAAAAAAACTCATCAAATCTTTATCCATTTTATTGGAGATTTTTTGATTTTTTTTTAATAAAGATTTTTTTAATACGAATCTTTATCCATATTATTAGAGACTAGATTTGAGAAATGATCTCAATTATAACCAACTCAATAGGTATTAAAAATAGGTTGCCATAAAATTTCGAATCTCTATCGAGATTTGAGATTCAATATAATTTTATAGGGATTCAGGATCTCATTTTATTCAGGACAAGAATCAAGATGATTTTTCATTTTTTTTAAAAAAAGGTATAAGTTCAGGATAATTTTATATACCAATTAAAAAATTGATCTCAGATTTAAGATGATTTTTCCATCTCGAATTGATAATGAATCTTAACTCATTGCTTAAAAAATCATGAATTTCAGTTAAGATTCAAGATCTCTTACTATCTAATATTGAACTCGAGATAATTTTTTATTCTGATTGAAAAATCATCTAAAAATTTAGTATTTTTTTGTTCCGATTATATAATTAGACTGGACCGCTGATCAATTGACAACCTTAATTAAAACTGCAAATGGACTAAATAACACTGACAGCGTCACTGATGAGCCAGTTCATTGTGTGCATCGGTGAAAATTGATTTTCATTCTAAATATTTAAAAGTAAAATTGGTCATTCATAAAACAAATATTCAAACATAATTATCACTTAATAAAATTCTGTTTGTAGTACGTGTATATTTTGTTGTTGAATTTGAATATGTATATTTTGTTGTTGAATTTGAATATATATATATATATATATATATAACAAAAGATAGTTAATCTATCAATGTTATATGATATGACATATTAGTTCGGTTATTACCCTACGCTGACGTATCGGAGATCGACCTGTCCGGTCAAGTCGTGGGGTTAGAACTTTTCGGAAAGGTCGTGGTGGATCGAGTAGGCAGCGTCCCCAAAATAAAAACGAAATTCAAAGGCAAAGTTAATCGAAATAATTGATTATGTGTGTTGTATAACGAAAAATACATTATGCCTTACATTGTCGCCACAATGGGTCATCATTGGCGCGACAATGAGAAGCAAAGACATAAAGTTGCATTCTAACTCATACTGTCGCGACAATGGTTACTCATTTGGGCGATAATAAGACGCTAATACAAAATGGTTCTCGGACTTGTATTTTCACTCCATTGAGTAGTCATTATCGCGACAATATGAAGCCCGTGCATATTTTCGCGACAATAACTTGTCATTGGCGCGACAATGGGACGCTGGTTCATAAAAACATGACTAAAAAATATGTATTTTGGAGGCAAATCTTAATTGCTTATAAATAGAGCACGAAAATGATTCATTAAATATAACATTTTTCATATAAATAGTTCTCAAGTAGAGATCCAACAAATATTATGTTGTATCTCTAAATTTTTATTGTATCATATAGTGTCTTTATCATGCAACCATTACAACACATAATTGAGATAAATATTACTCTAAAAAATAATATTTATAATGTAATATTTATACCCACTTCAAAAACTAGATTCTCCTTAATATTTCCCAAACATATTTATAATGTAATATATTAGAAAATCAAAATTCAACAGTTAAGGATCTCATTCTTAAATTAGAGCACTCTAATTTCCAAACGTGCTAAAGTTAATAACTCGGGTGTTTTATGTTTGCAAATTTTGAAACAAACGAGTACATATAAGTTGATTATGAGAGTTGCAAGAGTAGGGACTTGTGTTAAGAGAAATTACAAATTAATTAATTAGTAATTGTTGGTGGTGGAAATTAGCATATAGACCAAGCAGTATGGGCCCGGGGCAGGGGTGGAATCTTCCCTTAGTTGGTATTCAGGAAGTGTTAAAAGCTTCTCGGCTCGGCGAAAGTCTAGACGCATTCCTCAGTATTAGACCAACCGTATCATGTGCTTCAAACACGGCTTCCATAAACCGACCACATCAATTATGTGGCTCCGTTCGGGCCTATTCGGTTCCTTTGTTAGTATTTCGAAGGGCTCGGACAGCACAAGACAAGACATAAGAGGTTCGGTAGGTTCGGCAGACGATTCGACCGACCACTTAGTCACCGACAGAAGCCTCGAAAAGGTAATTTTCCTTTACACGTGTCATCCCCTGGAAACACCCACCAGACGGTCATCATCGCTAAATGCATGTGGCAGTGGAAAGTCAAACTGATGCGATGTGATGTCAGAGAGCAGGTTCACTTTCGGCAAGAGCAGGCCTAGGGCAGAGAGCTTAATAAATGAAGCAGATTCACGTGGAAGACTCTGCAGAATATGGAACAATAGCCGCCTCAGTTTTGCCGCTTCAGACTTATTATATATAAGGAGAGGTCTTTTTGTAAAAGGGAGACACAAAAAAAAGGGGGGCTAGAAACACACATTCACGAAAAGGGGAAAGAGATTAAGAAGGCTTTGTAATTCCCTTTGTAAAACAGCTCGGCTACCGCATTGACCGACCACAAACAGGTCGGCCTGAGCGTATTTCATTAGTAAAACACCATCCATTTTGTGCCCGTGGACGTAGGCTGAGTTTAATCCGCGTGCTTTTCTCCCTCTATCAAAGTTTGCTTTTGGTTTCCTCATAACCAAACAAATTCACTTCTGAAGGAAGGTTGAATCTCAGGAACAATACATTTCCGTTATTGTCCCTGAGACGAAAACCAGCCATCAAAAATAGTTTTATCAACATTAATTACTAAGTTATTTGTCATTTAAACAAACCAGAAATAGTACATTAGATTTTTTTCCTGTTTAATTAAATTTTAGGTTTATTAATAAATATTTCAAATTTATAGAAAACGATTTCAATTTAATTATAGAAATTTCAAATTAATGAGCGAGGTACCTTTGCAAAATCAAAATTTTAATGAAGCAATGGAGGTGGTGAACTGGTGATAATCCAAAATTTTTTGTATATATTTCTTTTTTAAATATGAAATTCATTCATATTTAAAACACCACAATGATATAATTATACGGCCATATAGCTTGATAATAATTCTTAACAAAATCTTAAAAATTCAAATTAATCAGGACACACCCTAATAAAATTTTGTGTATATTATTATCATTAAATTTTGGATTTTTGGTCCCACAGTCAAAGACTTTTTTTTTTATTATTATTAAATTATGAAAAAATTGATGTGTCAACTCGCACCCACAAAAAGATAATCAGTCATGTTGTTGATTCTCCAACTACTCTTCAGAAAAGTTAGATTAAATTTTTTGCCATTTATATGATTCCTTTTATTTTATAAATGTTTTTTGTGAATTGTATATTTAATTTATAGAGGAATAATGGGCTGATCAAACATTTTTTTTTCAAATAAATAACTGAATGGGTTTTTATTTATTTTTATAATGTAGTAGTTAACTGTAGGCAAAATTAACCATAAAGTTGAATTAATGCCCATATTATTTTATTTATTTAAGCAGCAATTTTATGGTAGAGACACGGCAACTACCAATATTATATTAATCTCCATCAAAAGGGATTTTCTAGTGCATTAACAACTAAAAATTATTGTTGTACCACGTTGAATTTTCTTTTAAAAAGATTTATATAATGGTGATTTAAAAAAAAAAGTCCTATAATAAGTAAATATCAATCTTTATCCCTTTTGTTTATTCGAATTTGGGTAACTAAATAGTTCGCGGACATATAATGATCTAACAAGTGCAACTATAACCAACTCATTAATCTTTCAAAAAAAATATTAAAATCACTCATTAGATATAAAATATGGACAATTTAATCGGAAATTTATAGCAAATCGTTTCATGAGCGAGTTGAGCGATTATTTGAAAATAATTAGGAATTAATTGAAAATTAACCGATAGAGGTAAAGTTGACATTTCATTTGATTGATAATAAAAAAATACAAAACTCATCTCTTAATATCCTCCAAAAATCATTAAATTTCATTCATTTATAATAAAAAATATATATTAAATAATCTAAGAGTTATTAGTTAGGTCAACATGAATATGGACCACGTCCCCAAGGGGCGTGGCTTGTAGGGCTCAAAATCTTACCTTGAGGTTCTGGGTTCGAATTCAGGGAGTGTATTTCTTGTAAAAGCATGTGACAGCCGGGGGTTTTACCTACTTTGCTTAAGCTCGGAAGATGTGGTTTGACGGCGGTGTTTCTAACGATTCCAAAAACAAGAAAGAATATGGACCACTTTGATACAATTTGAAAATTTTATCTTTATTTAAGAAAATATAATAAATTAAATATATCGGTATTATTATTACCGTCATAATTATTTTAAATTGAAGCATATTCTTATTTTTCATCGTTTCTAATGAAATTATTATGTTGGGTAGATATTCGAGACCTCATACTATTTGGTATGAGACTCGAGACGATTTGTTGTCTTCACTTAAAAATTCCGTAGAAATTTGATATGATTTTTTATCCTGATAAAAAAAAATGATTGAGATTCAAGATGAAGTTTCGTTCCGAATTTCTAATATGTCCTAACTCATTACTTAAAAATCTTGAATTCTGATTGAATTTTGAGATCTCTTATTATTCATTATCAGATTTAAGAGGATTTTTTGCCATGTTTGAAAAAGTTGATAGGAATTTGAGATTTTTTTCATCTTAATTATATAATCGGACCATGATCGGAATTGGTAAATTCCAACGGACCGATCAATTGCTAACCTAGATTAAAACTATAAATAGACTAAATATTATATTTCACTATTAAAAATGATAATGTCGCTGACGGTGGGTGAACGAGATGGAAGCCATATTCTTTATCGTGTGTGATGACCATGGAAGTTAAGCCCTTCTAATAAAATTAAAATATGAATATACGACTCATTTGACTTGTACCGGTTTGGGACAATGATGTGTGAGAAGTAGGGAAGACTTCGTAAATCAAATTATGATTCGAGATCAAAAATTATTCTGATTCAATAATAGATATGTGATTCGTAATAATTTTTTTTTATCTCGAATCTATAATAAAGAGGGGATCGAAATTAGCAAATCTCAACCCATTATCATCGATTATCAACTCTAATAGGAAGTGTATGGACCGATATACTATATCTATTGAGATTTTTTTTTTTTTGAATTGTCACAAGCCCCATCATCAATTGGTTTATGATCATAAGAAATAAATTCTTATCTTATACAATATAGTTTTTGCTACTTTGTTTTTTATAATGAGATTTTTTTTTTTCAGGTTCAGTTACTTGCAAAATTGAACATAAAGAACTAATTCAAGGGAGGTTGCAACAAGTCCTTTAACTACTAAGGTTTGTTAGGAGATGTATATGTTAGAATATTTTAATTATGGGCTTATATCAATTGTGATACAGGTTTTAATATAAAGCGCTAAGATAATTGGTTTTGTAATAGAAACTGTGAAGCCCAATTGTTTGATCTAATAAAGTGGGCTGCAACTCTATATTATTTTGATGTGTGGATATTAGAGCGGGCTTCGGAATTATTATGGGCTTTTGATGGGTGAGCCCATTACACTCCATAAATTAGTGAGCTAAGGTCTCAGTCTCACTCTCCTACATAGCTTACTCAATAAGCTGCCTTAATTGATTAATCTCATCTCTCCATTATGTAATTGCATTATTAATAATGCATTATTGGATGTGATGTGAAGCTTATTTGATAAGTTTCACATCTCATCATCATTCAATATATATAATGCATATACTTGGCTATGGCTTATTAGAGTTAGAGAGATTGCCGTGAGCAATCATAAAGAAAATAGAGAGAAGTGAGAAAGAAAGCATAAGCTTTCATAAGGAAAAATTAAGGCATAAGGAAAGCTTAATCAGGGCGAGTAAGTTTCTCACCATCAAGAAGTGGGGAGTAGAGGGTGATCTCCTTAGTGCAACTTTTCAACAGATTTACAGAAATTTCCGCTGCAGATATGAATTCTAAATCAGGTACACTCCCTGGATCATCCGAACAATTCATTAAATTGTATTCTAAGCTTGTTGATGGTGTTTTCAGGCACTATGATATTTAAGACAGCACGACAAGGACAGAAGGGTAATTCCCTGACTGGTTGAGATCATCAAAGCCGACCCGGCCACTATACAGTAAGAGACCGAACACTTGATGATGGATGACCGAGCACTATAAAGTCGGCAAAAACACTCTCAGCATAAAAGACTATCATGACCGACCTCATGGAGACCGACCAGACGAGCGAGATATGCTCAAAGATAATGACACCCTATTCTTGCGGATAAGATAAGCAAATTATCCTACTCTCACAAGGAAATGAAGTCAGAATCCGAAAAGGAATAAGAAAAGAGAAGACAATATTAGACTAGGAATCCCTGCAAGAAGAGAAGACCGAGTTCAACTAGGATTTCTTATGCAAATAGGGGTCTGATTTCTATACTATTATAAATAGGAGGGCAGAGTATGTGTTAAAGGCATGAAAAAATTAGTGATCAGAATCATCAAGCTCTGACTTGTAGAAAACAAAAAGAGACCCGAAAAGAGTGTTTCAGTAATAAAAGTATCATCTTGTTTGTGTCCGTGGACGTAGGTCGGATCCAAATCCACCGAACCACGTTAAATCTCCTTGTTGATTGGTGTGTTTATCTGTTTTTTGCTAAGTTTGCCTTTGGTCCCCCATAACCAAACAAATTCACTATTGAGGGAGGATTAGTCTCGGGAGTGATATTCCCATATTGCCCCTGAGACCAAAATCAGCCGTCAACAGTTGGCGCCGTCTGTGGGAAACTGGACAAAAAGCAACTCGTGTAAGACAATGGCGGAAGACGGGAACCACCAGTCATCAGGAAACTCAGCCACAGATTGGATGGAGAAGATCGAGGAGAACCTAAGAAAAGAAAGGAAGGAAAATCAAACCTTGCTAAAAACCATAGTGGACCGGTTGGAAAAGATAGAGGGAGCACACGACGAAGCCAGGACTAGCCGACGAAGGAACGAAATAGCAGAGGGAAAAAGAATTGTTGATACAAGTGAGGACGACAGACCCCGGAGAAGGGGCCCCTACAGGGTAAAATCTGTAGTGGTTCAGGAAGACTCCCAAACTGAGGACATGTGGGAGGAAGAAGATGACAAATCGTCACCAAACTCCTCCTATAATAGCCCTCACGATGTCAGGAAAAAAGGGAAAGAATGTGACGAAAGAGCACGGGAAAATACCGAACCTGAGAAGCACCACGCCCAAGACAACAGAAAAATAGGAAGTCACAAGAGGCGGCATGGAACCAAAGACAGCAGCATGAAATCTTGGCTGCGGGAGGAGCTGGTCAAATGGGGAGTATACCCCAATACAAACAGAGGGGATGTCCAGGACGGCAAAGATGAGTCCCCCCTCACAGAAGAAATAAAAACAGAGAAATTCCCGAAAAGATTCAGCATGCCAACCATGGCGCCATACAAAGGCCATACCGATCCCAAAACCCACATTGAAGGCTTCGTCCTACTAATGGAGGTACAAGAGGTAACAGGGGACGCCATCTGCAAAGTGTTCCCCCTAACTCTGGCCGGACCGGCCATTCTATGGTATAGAAGCCTAGCCCCAAGAAGCATCAGCAGCTTCGCACAACTGAGAAAGTCATTCATACGACACTTCAAAGGGGCTTGTGTCCCCAGAAAGACAATTGAAGAACTAAGGCTTATGAAACAAGGAGACGATGAACCTTTGAAGATATTTATTGAAAGATACCATAATATGGTACTCAAAGTCGGAGGGTATGAATCCCCCGAGGCCCTGGAAAGCTTGAAGGGGGCCTTGAAAATCGGGAGGCTATGGACCCACCTAAGGATCCAAGACACCCCGGACTACGCAACCGCCCTGGAGGTGGCCCGGAAATTCATTTTGTTAGAGAACGAAGAGAAAGTATCCCGAAAAGGGAACACCATCAGAGAAAGGACCATGAGAGAGGGCGCCCCCCGCCGTGTAGAAAGAGAATCCAGAAGACCACCCCCGAAACACAAGGAGTTCAAACCACTGCACCGAGACAACCAAGAAAGAAGGGTGCCGACCCAAGTAAACCATGTGGTCGGGGAAGATGCATACATTCCCCTAAAGAAACCACTGTAAAAAATTGTCATGGAGATCCAGGGGAAAGGCCTCTTAGTAGAACCCGACCAAAGGAGATTCCCCCCGGAAAAAAGGAACCAAAAGGCTTATTGCGTACACCACAACTCCAAGGGACATGCAACAGACGGATGTAAAGACCTGCGAGAACAAATGGAAAATCTAGCAGCACGAAACGGGTATCTGAACAAATACATTGACCACGAGGTCATGACGGCCAGACAAAGAGCACGTGGCCGCCAAATCAATATCATCGCAGGAGGAAGAACACTGGCCGGAAACTCTAACCGGTCAAGGAAAAATTACAGCAGAACTCGAGGACTGGACGTCCTAGAAACAGAGCAGGTGACAGGACTTCAGGGAAACCGGTCGGTACCAATAATGTTTACTGATGAGGATACCCGAGGAGTAAATTTCCCTCATGACGATGCATTGATAATCAAGGCAGTAATCAGCGGGGCGGAGGTAGACAGAATCCTAGTGGACCCCGGAAGCGCAGTCGACATAATTTCCAGAGAGGCACTGGTCGGCCTAGGAGTGGAGTATGCAACCCTGACCAATGATAGCACTCCCCTATACGGTTTCGGAGGATCAGCCGTCATCCCCCTGGGAAGGATACAGTTGGCCATGACTGTTGGGACATATCCCCGGACCCGGACAATCATGACAGACTTCACTGTGGTAGACTGCATGAGCAATTATCAGGCCATCGTCGGGCGACCTTTCATGATGAAAACAAAGGCCGCGATGTCCTGCTTCCACCTAAAACTGAAATTCCCCACCCGGGAGGGGATCGGAATCGTATGCGGAAGCCAGAAAACAGCTCGCAGCTGCTTCGCAACTCTCTCACGAGAGACTCTCTGCATCAAAGAAGATACCCGAAAACGACAAAGAAGCATGGGTGAAGAAGAAGAAAACAGAAGCCTTGGGCCCCGGCCAAACAAGAATGCCCGACTCGCTGCAGCAGAGGAGACAGAAGAAATAGAACTTTACGGGCCAGGAAAAGGTATAAAGATAGGGGGAGGCCTGAGCAAATCTCTACGACAAGATCTGCTAGAATGCCTGAAAGGATACCCGGACATCTTTGCCTGGGGATACAATGACATGCCTGGGATCGATCCAAGATTCATCAATCACCGCCTAGCAGTAGATCCATCTCGCAAACCGGTCAGGCAAAAGAGAAGGAACTTCAATCAAGAAAGGAGTAAAGCAATAGCGGCCGAGGTCGAGAAGTTACTAAAGGCAGGTCTCATCAGGGAGGCAAGGTACCCGGATTGGGTATCAAACGTAGTGTTGGTCAGAAAAAACAATGGCAAGTGGCGAATGTGTGTCATTTCACCGACCTAAACAAGGCGTGTCCAAAGGACAGCTTTCCTTTGCCGAATATAGACCAGCTAGTAGACACCACAGCCTGTCAAGGATTACTGAGCTTCATGGATGCTTTCTCCGATACAACCAGGTCAAAATGTGCCCTGCAGACGAAGAGAAGACAACTTTTATTACCGATCAAGACTTTACTGCTACAAAGTAATGCCCTTCGGTTAAAAAATGCTGGGGCGACCTTCCAAAGATTGGTAAACAAGGTTTTCAAACCGCTCATCGGCATTACCATGCTAGTGTATGTCGATGACATGATAACAATGTCGAAAGAACCAAGCAACCACATAGACGACCTAAAAGGGACCTTCGAGCTTTTAAGAAGACACAATCTAAAACTCAATCCAGAAAAATGTACCTTCGGGGTAGCCTCAGGAAAATTTTTAGGCTACATGGTGAGTGCCTGAGGTATCGAAGCAAACCCACAGAAGATCCAGGCAATACTGGCCCTAAAGTCTCCCAAGACAGTGAAAGAAGTACAAAGTCTGACTGGTAGAGTGGCTGCGCTCAATCGGTTCATATCACGAGCAACTGAAAAATGCCACCCTTTCTTCAAAGTGATCCAAAAAGTAAAAAGGATATCGACTGGACATCAGAGTGCGAAGAAGCCTTCCAGCAGTTAAAGCAGCATCTGGTGCAGCCCCCCTCCTGGCAAAACCGCTCCCGGGAGAAACAATATACCTGTACCTGGCGTGATCGCGGACCGAGCAGTAAGTTCAGTACTAATACAAGAGACCGACAAGATCCAGAAACCTGTCTACTATATCAGCAAAGCCCTCCTAGACGCTGAAACCCGATATCCGGTACACGAACTGGTCGCCCTTTCATTAATACAGCAGCTCGGAAATTGCGGCGTTACTTCCAGGCCAATCCTATCAAAGTATACACCGATCACCCCCCAAACTAAAACAATTCTGCAGCGGCCGGAAGTTTCCGGCAGACTAGTAAAGTGGTCGGTAGAGCTAAGTGAACACGACATCACCTACCTCCCGAGAGCAGCGGTGAAAGGACAAGCCTTGGCGGATTTTGTCGCCGAGTATACCGACCCCCAGACCCTGGCCATAGAAGAGGACAAATGGGAAATGTCTGTAGACGGTTCGGCCAGCACACAAGGCAATGGCGCGGGGATCATCCTAAAAAGCAACAAATGAGAAGAAATCATACTCGCCCTAAAATTCGCTTTCATAGCAACCAACAATGAAGCAAAATATGAAGCAATACTGGGCGGTCTGAGACTATGCACGGTACTGGGGATCCAAAATGTGGTAGTAAGGAGTGACTCACAGTTAGCCATTCAGCAACTAAAGGGAGCATTTCAAGCGAAAGAGCCTAGCATGATGGCCTATCTGACCGAGGTACAAAAGTTAACATGGAAGATGGGGGATGTACGCTTCGAACAAATCTCCCGAGAAGACAATTGTGAGGCAGACACACTGGCACGGCTCGCCTCTTCAACAAAAGCCGAACACCCCAGAATAATCCCTTTGATTTACATCCGGGAAAGGAGCGTGGGGGAATCTAGAGTAGAAGTTCTAGATAAAGAAAGCAAAGCATCATGGATGCAACCCATCAGAGAATATCTGGACACAGGAGAAACACCAGGAGATAAAACAGAGGCCAGGAAGTTAAAATACAAAAGCACCAGATTTTCCCTAATCAACGGGGTACTTTACCGAAGAGGTTACTCAGTCCCCCTCCTAAGATGTCTGGCAGAAGAAGAGGCAAATTATGTGCTCAGGGAGATACATACGGGTATCTGCGGGAGCCACGCCGGAGGTCGCTCAATTGCTTTCAAAGCTCTAAGACAAGGCTTCTACTGGCCGACCATGCACCAGGACGGCATAGAAGTAGCCCGAAAGTGCGAAGGATGTCAGAAAAACGCAAATCTCCACCACCAACCATCCGAACAGTTAACTACGCTGCTCAGTCCCTGGCCGTTCGCCCAGTGGGGACTAGACATCATTGGGCCAATGCCACAGGGGAAGGACATGCAAAATACGCCATCGTGGCCATAGACTATTTCACCAAATGGGTGGAGGCCGAGCCATTATCCACCATAACGGAGAAAAAAGCCACTGAATTCCTGAAGAAAAATATCGTCTGCCGATTCGGGATTCCCCGAGCCATCATCACTGACAACGGGAAGCAGTTTGACAGCAAAGGTTTCAGAAAACTCTGCGAGGACCTCCAAATTGCCCTAAGGTTCGCCACGCCAGCCCATCCCAAATCAAACGGACAAGTCGAAGCG
Organism: Zanthoxylum bungeanum; assembly: GCA_019454045.1. NCBI lineage: Eukaryota > Viridiplantae > Streptophyta > Magnoliopsida > Sapindales > Rutaceae > Zanthoxylum > Zanthoxylum bungeanum. Next base: position 661,800 of record SKCR01001381.1, on the reverse strand, counting down.
ACAAACAAAACCATCAAGGCTAACCTGAAAGCTCGGCTTGGATCCAGCAAAGGCCTATGGGTCGAGGAACTACCAGAAGTACTATGGGCACACCGAACAACCTATAAGGATTCCACGGGAGAAACCCTGTTCTCCTTAGCATACGGATGTGAAGCTGTCATCCCGGCAGAGATCAGGATGACCTCCCACAGGGTTCAGCACTACGAGAGTAAACAGAATGAAGGACTTATCAGAAACCACCTCGACCTGATAGAAGAGAAGAGAGAAAGATCGGCCATAAAAACAGCAATCTACCAGCAAAAGATGGCCCGCTTCTACAATAAAAGGATTCGGACACGCACCTTCATCCCGGGCGACCTGGTGCTAAGAAAAGTCACCCTAAATACTCGAAAGCCAGAGGAAGGCTCCCTGGGCCCCAAATGGGAAGGGCCCTACAAGGTGGTAAAAGTGGTGAAGCCCGGAGTGTACATCCTAGAACAGCTGGACGGCACAAGATTAAAAAAGCCATGGAACGCCGAGATGTTGAGAAAATACTTCCAGTAAACTTTCCCTTCCTCCTATCTGCTTACGGCAAACAAATAAGGGACATGAATTCAAATACAGAGCCTCTCTCAAAATGACCCACAGAGAATTGTAAGAAGGGCAGTATGTCCCCAAGTATCAATAAAAACTTTTTTTATTTATCCGCTCTTCTAAAAAATAAAAGTTTGCAAAAAACCCCGGGGACATACTCAAAACAACAATCCAAACATAAAGAGAAATATGCCCTCTGATGTTCCAAACAGCTCGGGACTGGATCTTATTCAACTGAGGTCATCAGCTCGGGACTGGATCTTATTCAACCGAGGTCATCAGCTCGGGGTCGGGTACATCCCACCGAGTCAGCCCTTCGGACTGGGGACGTAACATCCCCCCAGGTCCAAGTGCCTTTTTCAGCTCGGGGTCGGGTACATCCCACCGAGTCAGCCCTTCGGACTGGGGACGTAACATTCCCCCAGGTCCAAGTGCCTTCATCAGCTCGGGGTCGGGTACATCCCACCGAGTCAGCCCTTCGGACTGGGGACGTAACATTCCCCCAGGTCCAAGTGCATTTTTCAGCTCGGGGTCGGGTACATCCCACCGAGTCAGCCCTTCGGACTGGGGACGTAACATTCCCCCAAGTCCAAGTGCCTTTTTCAGCTCAGGGTCGGGTACATCCCACCCAGTCAGCCCTGCGGACTGGGGACGTAACATTCCCCCAGGTCCAAGTGCCTTTTTCAGCTCGGGGTCGGGTACATCCCACCAAGTCAGCCCTTCGGACTGGGGACGTAACATTCCCCCAGGACCAAGCATCTCTCTTGGCTCGAGGTCCTCAGGGGCATGCTCGGTACATAGGATCCGTGAGAAGCATAGCACAGGGAGGGATGATACCCCTGTGGCGATTGCCTACTCCAGTGTTACCGAACATAAGGAGGAATATGCCCTTAATGTGTCGAGCACTCTTTGATCCTCACGTACCCGATGTAATGGATCCGTGGGAAAGCATAACACGGGGGATAATGATACCCCCGTGACGATTGCTAGCTCCAGTGATCCGGACCTAAGGAGGAATGTGCCCTTAGTATCTCGGACACTCTTTGATCCATTCATCATCCGGATCCGCGAGAGACACAGCACGGGGATGCGTTGTGCCCCTGTAGCGTGTGCCTACTACAGTGTGGTAAGGAGGAGCCCTCATACAATACACAGGCTCCCCAGTGAACCGACGTGTAGAGGATGTGCCCTTACCGTTCAAACGCTCTTCTGATCTGAATCCTGGTTCGCCGGGACACTGAATTGAAAGATTCAGAATTGTGTTTTGGAGACCTCGGGCAGGACGCTGTTTTGAGGCATCCATGTTGTTGTTTATGCTTGCAAAAACGTTTTTTTGGGATAGGTGTTAAGTCACCCCCACCTTTTGATTTCATTTTCCAGAATCTTGTTTTTGTTTTTCACCGGTCTGGCATAGGGACGCCCATGCCAGATTCAGTAGGGCTATAAAGGTTGATTCATTTCCCTTCGGAATAAGTCCCAGGGATTAATCGGCTCGGGGCTGGATTACGTTCCGCCGAGGCTACTTCTTAGTCGGCTCGGGGCTGGATTTCGTTCCGCCGAGGCCGTTTGGTTATTTATCTCGGGGTCGGGTTACGTCCCACTGAGTCAGCCTTCTTTGGACTGGGGAGGTGACATTCCCTCAGAGCCCAAGTCTTTCACTCAGCTCGGGGTCGGGTTACGTCCCACCGAGTCAGTCTTCTCTTAGGCTAGGGAGGTAACATTCCCCCAGAGCCAAGTATCTCACTCAGCTCGGGGTCGGATTATGCCCCTTCGGCTCATGATTAAACCTCGAAGGGTCTCAAAGTGTTTGGATAACAGGAAGCATAAAGAAAAAGAGAAGGAGATAAGAAAGACACATATATATATATATATATATAATATATATATATATATATATATATATATATATTATATATATATATATATGTCAAAATACAGTTTGAATTGTTATTACAAAAAGTTTAAGTGTACACAGGGCCCGGTCGGGTTACCCTTTCTCATTCAACCAGCGCAGGGGCAGGAATTTCTTCCTCAGCCAGCTCAGACAACGGGAGGATCGGCTTGACCTCGGGAGGAGGAACTACGGCTTCAACCTCGGCAGCATGAGAGACCTCTGCTTCAGGGATGGAAGGAGGGATCTCAAGGCAGTCCTCACCAGGGGCAGGAACATCAGGTCGTCCTTCTTGGGAAGCCCCAGAAGCCAGAACGACCGAAATCGGGTCGGGATCCATCACCTCCTCGGTAGGGGAGGGAGCCACTTCCGGAACTCCTCATCGGAAATATTCAGACTTGGCAGCACCATCGGTATCAGTTCAGCACAGTCACCAACCCCCTCAAGGCGGATGGCCTCCTTCTCGGTCTCAAGATCGGCCTCTCTCTCCTCCAGCTCTGCCTCTTTCCTCTCAAGATCATCCCGAGCCCGTGCCATTTGCTCATCGTTGGCCTTCAATTTGGTTTCAACATTTGACACATTCGCTTTCAAAACACCGATCTCAGATTGGGCAGCCTTCAAATCCTCCCTAGCAGAGTCGGCAAGTTTTCGCTCCAACGCGGCAGCAGCCTTAAGAGCTTTGTTTGTTTTGAAATTCTCAATTGCGGTCAACTCAAGGTTCTTTATCACCTCCTCCCGATCAGCCAGTTTAGCCTCCACTTCTGTAAGGCGATTCTGAAGTCTCTGGGCCTGACCACCCTCGGATAATAGACTCAGAAGGAGGTCCTTATTCTTCGCCATGAGGTAAGTAGCCTGCACGAAAACAAAGAAAGTCAAGATATGAGATGAAGAAGACCGAGAACCGAAATCAGAAAAAAGAAGAATAAAACTACCTTTGCCATTTGAGAGCTCATCTCGGTCACCACAGCTTCAGGAGAGATATCCTCATATCTCGAAACCTCCTGTAGGCACTGCATTTTTACACATAAACCCGATGAGGAGTCTTATTTGGAGACAACTACCTTTTAAGTCACCGAGGTCACGGGAAACGGACATCGGAAGGGGAAATTCAGAATAAACAAGGTTCACTGTTTTCGTTCGTGCTGCGTTCGTGTTTACGTTCGAACGTCAAACGGATTGCGGGCGTTCGTGCCGCGTTCGAGGAAGCGTTCGAACGGTGTCGGTAATTCTGGTTTTGCTGCTAGCCTCACATCCAGCCCATTTAGCCCCCCAAAGCCCATAAAACACATCCCAATTTAAATAAATAAATATTAATTAAAACATTAACTAAATAATATAATAACTAAATTAATTAAATGATTAAATAAAACATATACCAAACATAAAATAAACAATTACCAACTTAAACTAAAATCATGCCTAAATTAAACAAATCACACACTAAATCAAAATATAATCATACCAAGTTAAAATCAATCAACCAATTATATTCCCAATCTAATAAGATTATTCCCAAATCTAAAATATTGTATTCCTAATCCAAGCCAATCAAATATTCAACATTCCCTATCTAGCCAAGATTTGTCCCCCCTCAATCTTTGACTTCCCTTAACCAAACCAAATCAAATCCCTTTCCTTGTCAAGCCCAACCCTTTGCCTATAAAAAGAACCCTTCACCAACCTTCTCAATACTAGTTTTTAGTTTTGTAGAGTCCTTAGTCCTTAGTTAGTCCTTAGAGTTAGTTAGTCTTTAGTTGGTCCCCTAGTCCCCTAGTCCCTAACTCATACACAACACACATAAAAATTACAGGAGGAACACACCCAAGGAAACAATAAGCAAAAGATAAAGAGGAAAAGGCAGCGAAACCACAAGGAAATAATAGCAAAAGATAACGAACGAGAACAGTGAACCAGTGAACCAGGAGAGTTGCGGAGCACCCCCCCTTCCGACGATCGTGTACCGTACATCCGAGAGATGATTTAAAAGGTTAGACCTGAGGGTACCTTTTCATTAGTTTATATTCGTTTTATTATTATTATATTATTGCATTCTATTCGCATGAGAGTCGTTTATGGAAGCATGTTGTGGCTTGAATGAAATGGAAGAGTGTCGTCTCTTGTGGTATATAGGATGGAAACCCAGACGTAAATTCCGTAGCCGAATCCGAATGGACGGTAGTGCGGTCTGTACATGGGACACAACTCCACGTACCACTTGAGTAAACGGCACATTCTCTTGTTTTGTGTTGCTTTTATGTATTTATTTTTTTCATTTAAATTCTGCATGTTGCTTATTTATGCATGACTCAATCGAGCGCATGGGCTTAGTAAGTGCGATGTGAGATCCCCTATGGGGAGGGGTTAAAGCCCTTTACCACGATGCTTTGCCGCGCCGGTTGATGTGTGTTCGGTTGGATGCAAGACACGTTCAATCGGACATACTTAGGATAGTATGATTGTCTTTGTGTTTGTATGCATGATGTGATGTGACGCGCATGGGCTTAGTATGTTGGTCTAAAGGTCCTCTCTTTGAGAGATCAAGAGCCCCCATAAGGCCACCTTTACGGCAGTACTTCGCCGCGCCCCCCTTTATTTTGATGTTTATGCATTTTTGCCCATTTCATGCATCAGGTCCGTGTCCGTTCGAACGCGTTCACGAACGCAATTCGAACGCGCATACATTTCGCCTTATCATGCATCAGGTCTCATTTCCGTTCGAACGCGTTAACAAACGCCATACGAACGTGAGCATTCTGTTTCATTTCCGTTCGAACGCGTTAACAAACGCCATACGAACGTGAACATTCTGTTCCATTTCCGTTCGAACGCGTTTACGAACGCTACTCGAACGCGAGCATTCTGTCTCATTTTCGTTCGAACGCGTTTACGAACGCTACACGAACGCACACACACTGAACCGAGTCTGTCTTATCATATTCATGCATAATTGCCTCTTGGTTGATCTTTCTTGTGTTATATAGCCAACTGTATTATTTGTATTCAAGCATGATTAGGTTGCTAGCATGTTATTTGGTTGATAGGTTCATAAGATTTGTATTCAAGCATGATTATGTTGTTCCTAGTTTTCCATAACATAGGATTGAAATATGTTCATGAGATTGCCATGTGACGTTGCATGTTGTGATGAACTTGTTGATGTATGCATATGAATTTAGAAGCATGATACTATTGGAAATAAGTGTTACTTAAGCCTGGTTAAATTATTATATAAATCCTTTTTATTACAAGTGACATAAGTAAGGGACCATTCCGAACCCAACGGTTTGAGGTCTTCCCTTGCGAGGGGTGAGTGCGGCCTTAAATCTCTGTCCCGGTTAACACCGGGTGGCGACTCCATGTTATGTAATTCTTCCCAACTAGGCCGCGAGCCTAGGAACGGCGTCGCCCAGGTCCTGTGTTCCCACAGTCTGGCGACTCCACTGGGGATAGAGAATTGGCCCCGAAATATTGACTTGTGATGTTTGGATTTATGTTTTAATTGACCGTGTCTATAGTGGATAAAGTAAGGGTTTAATCAAAGGCATTTTTAGGTTAGGTAATGGTTTGGTGTCTTCCTTCACTCACTACCTTTCTAGAAGGAAAAGCTGTGAGGGCACCTATATGGCCATCTACTCGTAGCCTTTGTGATGGACTAATTTGGAGGACTCGTTGTTTATTCCTGACAACAAGCGATAAGAGCCTAAGAGGCTTGGGTATTTAAGTGAGCCTCGCTCCACCTTCCCTCTGGGGGATCTACAACGGGAAATCCATTTGACAGTCTGTCACACACCATAGCTCATTGGCACGTACCTTAGTGTATAAAAAGGGGTGCGCTCACTTGGTTGCTAGAACCCTTGAGTGGGGAGACCTAGTTGTGGGCCATCCTTCGCCGGTGAGAGCCTTTGTCTATACTCTTACTAACCCACCCATAGACCGGGTTGGCTAAAGTAGCAATTATTTCCTTGAATATGTGCTTTTGGACCATCCTCATTTGGATGCAGTTGGACTATTGTCAGAAATGCGGGCTTGTTGGGCCATTTAAACTGGGGCAAGTTCGTACCTTATGACTATTAGGCCAAAAGCTTCTGAAATGTCGATGAGCCATTGTAGAAATTATTGTTGTATGTTTGCATTATCTTTCTTTGTGCTTGTGTTCGGAACATTACCATTTGGATTTAGTTGGACTCCTTGTCATGAGATGTGAACTCGTTGGGCCATTTAAACTGGGACGAGTCCACTCCTATGGCAGTTAGCCCAAAAACTTCTAAAATGATGATGGGCCGATTTGTGTGCAAATTTTAAAGAGTTGATATATTTCGTGTATCACATGCATCACATGTATCACATGCACCTCATGCATACATGCACCATGTTAACTCCCTTTTGATTTAAAAGCCATCATAGATGCATGTTGGTTAGGGAAGATGACAGACTTGTCAAAAGACCAAGCAGCCACCAAGAATACTGGCAGAAGACCTAGCTCAATGGGATAGGAAACCCAATCATGCATGCATGCATACACGTAACACATTTTGCATCCCTTTTGTGTTTGTTCTGTTTTGTAATAACAGGTTTCAGAAGAGAAAAAGAGAAAGCGGCAAAGACAAGACAACCAGAATCAGTAACATATGAGTAGTAGTTTTGGGGATGAGTCCCAGGGTCGAGGCCCACATCGTCAGAGTGTGGAATGAATCCCGGGGTTGAGGCCCATGTCAGCAATTTCAGAAATGAGTCACAGGGGCGAGGCCCGTATCAGTATCAGTCTGGGGGCGAGGCCCATATCAATATCAGTTCAGGGTCGAGGCCCACATCAACAGAATTTTGGAATGAATCCAAGGAATGAATCCCAGGGCCGAGGCCCACATCAGCAGAATTTTGGAATGAATCCAGGGAATGAATCCCAGGGTCGAGGCCCACATCAGCAGAATTTTGGAATGAATCCCAGGGTCGAGGCCCACATCAGCAGAATTTTGGAATGAATCCCAGGGTCGAGGCCCACATCAGCAGAATTTTGGAATGAATCCCAGGGTCGAGGCCCACATCAGCAGAATTTTGGAATGGATCCAGGGAATGAATCCCCGGGCCGAGGCCCGCATCAGCAAAATTTTGGAATGAATCCGAGGGTCGAGGCCCACATCAGCATCAATCTGGGGGCGAGGCCCATGACAGTAGCAGTTGGGGCCGAGGCCCACTTCAGCAATCAGTTTTGGGGATGAGTCCCAGGGTCGAGGCCCACATCAAACACAGTTTGGGAATGAGTCCCAGGGTCGAGGCCCACATTACATCAGTATCAGTCTTGCCGGGTATGGCATTCTGGGGGCGAGGCCCACACTACATCAGATCAGTTCTGCCGAGAACGGCACTCCGAGAATGGAGATATAGTCCGGGAATGGACAGCTCGAGAATGAGCACGCCGAGAATGGCACTCCAAGAATGGAGATATAGTCCAGGAATGGACAGCTCGAGAATGAGCACGCCGAGAATGGCACTCCGAAAATGGAGCACGGTTCGAAATGGAGCACGGTTCGGAAATGGACCATCATCTCATCACTTGCCGAAAATGGCACTCCGAAAATGGAGCACGGTTCGAAATGGACCATCATCGCAACAGTTCGGGAACAAAGCCCAGAGGAAGAAAGCCTCATATCAGTATAAGTTTGAGAACAAAGCCCAAGAGGAAGAAAGCCTCATATCAGTATAAGTTTGAGAACAAAGCTCAAGAGGAAGAAAGCCTCATATCAGTATAGTTTGAGAACAAAGCTCAAGGGGAAGAAAGCCTCATGTCAGTACAGTTTGAGAACAAGCTCAAGAGGAAGAAAGCCTCATATCAGTATAGTTTGAGAACAAAGCTCAAGGGGAAGAAAGCCTCATGTCAGTACAGTTCGGGAATAAAGCTCGGGAGGAATAAAGCCTCATCTCAACACAGTTCGAGAATGAACAAGCCGGGAATGGCAATCCAAGAATGGAGCAGAGTTCAAGAATGAACAAGCCAGGAATGGCACTCCAAGAATGGAAGCACGGTTCGGGAATGAACCAACTTACAGTAACAGTTCGGGATGGACACGGTTCGGGAATGGACCACATCACAACACGGTTCGGGAATGAACCAGGGGTCGCAGCACCTCACCACCCAAATCAACTCAACCCATGGTAAGTCAAGTGGCAGCTGGCGAGCCAGGTAAGTAGAAATGCATTGCATAACTTTGATAGGATTGTCACTGTTGCACATTACACAAGTCCCATCAAAGTGGGGGCGACTGTAGGCACTGCATTTTTACACATAAACCCGATGAGGAGTCTTATTTGGAGACAACTACCTTTTAAGTCACCGAGGTCACGGGAAACGGACATCGGAAGGGGAAATTCAGAATAAACAAGGTTCACTGTTTTCGTTCGTGCTGCGTTCGTGTTTACGTTCGAACATCAAACGGATTGCGGGCGTTCGTGCCGCGTTCGAGGAAGCGTTCGAACGGTGTCGGTAATTCTGGTTTTGCTGCTAGCCTCACATCCAGCCCATTTAGCCCCCCAAAGCCCATAAAACACATCCCAATTTAAATAAATAAATATTAATTAAAACATTAACTAAATAATATAATAACTAAATTAATTAAATGATTAAATAAAACATATACCAAACATAAAATAAACAATTACCAACTTAAACTAAAATCATGCCTAAATTAAACAAATCACACACTAAATCAAAATATAATCATACCAAGTTAAAATCAATCAACCAATTATATTCCCAATCTAATAAGATTATTCCCAAATCTAAAATATTGTATTCCTAATCCAAGCCAATCAAATATTCAACCTACCCTATCTAGCCAAGATTTGTCCCCCCTCAATCTTTGACTTCCCTTAACCAAACCAAATCAAATCCCTTTCCTTGTCAAGCCCAACCCTTTGCCTATAAAAGAACCCTTCACCAACCTTCTCAAGACTAGTTTTTAGTTTTGTAGAGTCCTTAGTCCTTAGTTAGTCCTTAGAGTTAGTTAGTCCTTAGTTGGTCCCCTAGTCCCCTAGTCCCTAACTCATACACAACACACATAAAAATTACAAGAGGAACACACCCAAGGAAACAATAAGCAAAATATAAAGAGGAAAAGGCAGCGAAACCACAAGGAAATAATAGCAAAAGATAACGAACGAGAACAGTGAACCAGTGAACCATGAGAGTTGCGGAGCACCCCCCTTCCGACGATCGTGTACCGTACATCCGAGAGATGATTTAAAAGGTTAGACCTGAGGGTACCTTTTCATTAGTTTATATTCGTTTTATTATTATTATTATTGCATTCTATTCGCATGAGAGTCGTTTATGGAAGCATGTTGTGGCTTGAATGAAATGGAAGAGTGTCGTCTCTTGTGGTATATAGGATGGAAACCCAGACGTAAATTCCGTAGCCGAATCCGAATGGACGGTAGTGCGGTCTGTACATGGGACACAACTCCACGTACCACTTGAGTAAACGGCACATTCTCTTGTTTTGTGTTGCTTTTATGTATTTATTTTTGTCATTTAAATTCTGCATGTTGCTTATTTATGCATGACTCAATCGAGCGCATGGGCTTAGTAAGTGCGATGTGAGATCCCCTATGGGGAGGGGTTAAAGCCCTTTACCACGATGCTTTGCCGCGCCGGTTGATGTGTGTTCGGTTGGATGCAAGACACGTTCAATCGGACATACTTAGGATAGTATGATTGTCTTTGTGTTTGTATGCATGATGTGATGTGACGCGCATCGGCTTAGTATGTTGGTCTAAAGGTCCTCTCTTTGAGAGATCAAGAGCCCCCATAAGGCCACCTTTACGGCAGTACTTCGCCGCGCCCCCCTTATTTTGATGTTTATGCATTTTTGCCCATTTCATGCATCAGGTCCGTGTCCGTTCGAACGCGTTCACGAACGCAATTCGAACGCGCATACATTTCGCCTTATCATGCATCAGGTCTCATTTCCGTTCGAACGCGTTAACAAACGCCATACGAACGTGAGCATTCTGTTTCATTTCCGTTCGAACGCGTTAACAAACGCCATACGAACGTGAACATTCTGTTCCATTTCCGTTCGAACGCGTTTACGAACGCTACTCGAACGCGAGCATTCTGTCTCATTTCCGTTCGAACGCGTTTACGAACGCTACACGAACGCACACACACTGAACCGAGTCTGTCTTATCATATTCATGCATAATTGCCTCTTGGTTGATCTTTCTTGTGTTATATAGCCAACTGTATTATTTGTATTCAAGCATGATTAGGTTGCTAGCATGTTATTTGGTTGATAGGTTCATGAGATTTGTATTCAAGCATGATTATGTTGTTCTTAGTTTTCCATAACATAGGATTGAAATATGTTCATGAGATTGCCATGTGACGTTGCATGTTGTGATGAACTTGTTGATGTATGCATATGAATTTAGAAGCATGATACTATTGGAAATAAGTGTTACTTAAGTCTGGTTAAATTATTATATAAATCCTTTTTATTACAAGTGACATAAGTAAGGGACCATTCCGAACCCAACGGTTTGAGGTCTTCCCTTGCGAGGGGTGAGTGCGGCCTTAAATCTTTGTCCCGGTTAACACCGGGTGGCGACTCCATGTTATGTAATTCTTCCCAACTAGGCCGCGAGCCTAGGAACGGCGTCGCCCAGGTCCTGTGTTCCCACACCTCCCCCGGGGGAATCACCTCGGCCAATTCATTAAAAGCCGCACTAAATGGGAAGTAGCCTCCCGGATGCCTTCTCCTAAGTCATCCACCCCGAGGATCACGGAACCTTTCCGCTTCTTAGTAGAACCCTCGGAAGATTTTTTCCCCCGACGGACATCTTTCTTCTTGCCCGGGACAGGATCCTCCTCCTCCCCCCCCCAACTCAGCCTCCTCGGCCCCAAATTGACGCCTCCTTTTCCTAAAAGGCTTCGACGGACTGATGAGACGAGCAGACCCCGATGACTGCACACCAGGAGAAGATAGACCCCGAGCAGCCGGCTGAACTTTCCCCTGAGATACCCTCCCAGCCTCGGCAGGTTCAGGCTGTGCCCGGGAAGTTCCCGTTTCCACATGACCGGCCTTCTTCATAGTACCAGCCAACTTCTCAAGAAACTTCGGCCTCTTTGACATGCCTACAAAAAAGGGGGGAGAAGGAAATCAGAACCCGAGCATATAACAAAGACATCAAACATTATAAAACAAACAGAGAAGTCAAACTAAAACAGTCAGCAAACATCTACCTATCCGACCCGAGGCCTCCGAAGGGACAGTCCGAGTAAGACCCGACTCAACAAAGGCCGCATCATTAACCAACTTCCTCCAGTGGGCAGCATACCCCCGAGCCCAACATACCCGCCTCCGGACCTGACGAGAAACCTTGGGAGCATCCCGCCAACAAGCTGGGAGGAATCAGAGAAGTTAGAAACCTAAGAAACTAAGAACGAGAATAAGAAAAAAAAAGGGTATTAAACTCCTAACCTCCCGCCCTGAAGATGTCCGGAACCGAGACGTCCTCCTCAAACGATCTCAGGACCCGACCCCAATCCCCAGTAGCCCAGAACCAAAGATCCTTGAAATTCTTGTTAGAGTCGGGGAGTTTCTGGACAACGTTGGACGAACTCTCATAAGTAGAGAGGTAATACCAACCGTAGTGGGTCTTTGGGTTAGACTTCAAACGATATAACCCCTTCACCTCTTCCAAAGAAGATACACCTAAACCTGCCCGGTGCCAAACCACATATATGCCGGCCAGAATCCTCCAACTATTTAAGCTCAATTGACAGGGGGCAATCTCCATCTCGGCCAGCATCCAAGCAAAATAACGTTGCATCGGCAGCCGTAGCCCACACTCGAAAAAGGCAGGGATAAGTGCCACCGAGCCCTCGTCAGGTTGACTAGCGCGATCCATCGGGCCGGGAACTTCAAGGGCGATATCTATCGGAATATCATATCGCTGTCGAAGTAGTGCAAGGTCATTTTCAGTTATTTTGGAAGGACGGTTCATATCCAGAGCAAACGAGCCAAGTTCACCGGGCTCTGGATCCTTCCGAGGAACCCTTTGATGGTAGGAATCTTGTTCGATCTCAGAAGGAGTAGGGGTAGTATCAAGGTATTCTACACTAGGTGCCCCCGAGCCCGATGAGAGCTCCTCAGCAGGGGGAGTTGAGGTTTTAGTAGGCTTTTCAGGGGAGGAACTGCTGCCAGACATCCCTGACATCCGGAAAACAAAAAGAGGAAGGGGAAGTCAGTCTATAACTAAGAAACTACTCAGGTTTCTAAAAAACAGGTGGGTTCTAAAGAGCGCCCTAAAGCAAAATCCAACAAAGCCTTAAGTCGTTCCCTAGCAGCATTCAGCAAAGAGAGCATGATTCACAACACAAAAAGAGAAGAGATCGTTCAGAAGACTTACTTGTTTTTTTCTCAAAAGCCGGAGATTGTGCAGTACGGTTTGCCCGTTCCTTATGTTCGCAGCGGAGAAAAAAGCCCACGGTTGAATTCTGAGAACACTAATTTGAGCGATTCACAGAGATACTTTCGGGAAGGAAGGAGAAATTGCGAAAAAAGATTGAACAGTGAAAGCCTCGTCTTCTTATAGTCATGACCAGGGGGCTCGTGACCTTTGGATCAAAAGAAGGAACCCGGATGAACGCCAAGTGTCGACTGCAAAAGAGGTCTGCCAAATTTAAACAGACGGTTGAGATCAGCGCACTATAAAAACGCCTCGACACGGTCGATTCGTTTTCCTTTTTGGCGGGAACATGACGGATGTTTGACAAGTGTCGAACTTAGAAGAAACCCTAAAGATGATTTGATAGGCATTTAAACAGACGTGACTGTTGCGTGTCTCAAGACAAAACGCTTGAAAAGGGGCGACAAAACATTTCTCAGCATCGGACCGACCCCCAACAGAGCAAATCAACACGCCATCTTTATATAGTTCCCGGCACCAACTTGCACACTCGTTGGAACCGAGAACTAGGGGACAGATGTTGATGGTGTTTTCAGGCACTATGATATTTAAGACAGCACGACAAGGACAGAAGGGTAATTCCCTGACTGGTTGAGATCATCAAAGCCGACCCGGCCACTATACAGTAAGAGATCGAACACTTGATGATGGATGACCAAGCACTATAAAGTCGGCAGAAACACTCTCAGCATAAAAGACTATCATGACCGACCTCATGGAGACCGACCAGACGAGCGAGATATGCTCAAAGATAATGACACCCTATTCTTGCGGATAAGATAAGCAAATTATCCTACTCTCACAAGGAAATGAAGTCAGAATCCGAAAAGGAATAAGAAAAGAGAAGACAATATTAGACTAGGAATCCCTGCAAGAAGAGAAGACCGAGTTCAACTAGGATTTCTTATGCAAATAGGGGTCTGATTTCTATACTATTATAAATAGGAGGGCAGAGTATGTGTTAAAGGCATGAAAAAATTAGTGATCAGAATCATCAAGCTCTGACTTGTAGAAAACAAAAAGAGACCCGAAAAGAGTGTTTCAGCAATAAAAGTATCATCTTGTTTGTGTCCGTGGACGTAGATCGGATCCAAATCCACCGAACCACGTTAAATCTCCTTGTTGATTGGTGTGTTTATCTGTTTTTTGCTAAGTTGCCTTTGGTCCCCCATAACCAAACAAATTCACTATTGATGGAGGATTAGTCTCGGGAGTGATATTCCCATATTGCCCCTGAGACCCAAATCAGCCGTCAACAAAGCTCTTGTGTTAAAGTCCTGTTGCAAATAAATTTCTAACATGTGGTATCAGAGCTTCAGGAACACAATCTTAGAATCTATGGATTTTTCATTAAGTTGAAGAAAAATCTGTTGAATTTTTCGGATGAATTTATTGAATCCATTTTTAATTTGTTGATGATTGTTATTAATTAATCCAATTTTTAAACACATAAAATTATTGGATTAATTATAAATTCAGATATGTAGATTTTGGGTTTTATATAAAATTGAAATATGGAGAAAAACAAGTCTGGATCTTGAAATAGGGGATCAAATTTGTTGTTGTTGCTTTCGTTATTACAGCCAACAAATTATGCATGGTTGCTGCCTTTTGTTTGTTTTTCAAAAGCATTTAAAAAAAATCAAATCAAATCATTGGGTTTCTTTTAATGGGCTACCCACAGCTTTATAAAAAAGCTGTCATCGTGCGTGTAGCGCACGGGCCCACTTTTGGCTAATATCCATCAAGCTCCTGGATAATAGCATAAAGGTCCCTGCTATTATAATTTTGATCCCTGGACTTTATTTTAATTTCAGTTTTATCTCAAAATTTATAAATAAAGTCATAATTAATTGTGTGTGACAATCTAAGAGATAAATTGTTATCTCATGAAGTTTTAATTTATACATGGGTATAAAAATTGTCACTTGGTTAGAGAGAATTAATTGTCTCTCATAAAGTAAAATTTCAATGCAATTAATTTATTTGTGACATAGAGATAAATATAAAGAATTAATTTATCTCATAAATTTTGTCACAATATTCAGGAATGTAATTTTATGGACAATTCGGCCCCTTGTCTATAAAGAATAAAATTACATTATAAATGTTATTTTCAAGATAATATAAGGTGTATCCCGGTGTGAGAATTGCTTATGAGTTTAGTGGAACTGCAGCCACCAAAGTGACATTTTTCACTGAATCTTTTAAGTGATGACGGTCTCGCATGTTTTAGGGATGTTTCTTTTTTTGATGTGCAGTCTTCTGTCCAAAGATGTGGATTGTATGTTAAATTTTAGAAATGTTACATATGAGACATATGGTTGGGAATGGACTAGTCTGAGTGGTTTATTCACCCAAAGGTGGTAAACTTACGAGGATTGGATAAGTTTCTGAATCGTCTTATATGAAGAATTTTTAATTACATATTGTATATTCTGCCCAAATGTGTTTATACAGTGATGTGCTAAAATTCTTGGTATAATACTCTTTTATGACTTGGAGTATTTATTATCTTGTGTTGTGCTTAAACTAAAGAATTGCATTGTTATTTGTTTTTCAGTCACCTTTTCAGTTAACAACAACACTGTGACTATAGAGATGTTGACTGGCTCCAATTTTAAAGTGTGGAAGAGAGATGTGTTGTTGGCTATGGAATTAGCAGATATTGATCTTGCTATGAACACTTCTAAGCCAGCTGATATTAATAGTTCCAGTACTGATACGGATAAGCAGCTGCATACAGTATGGCATAAGTCAAATCGCATGTGCTATTTGACTATAAAGAGATCTATTCCTGAGCATTTTCTAAGTGGTCTTCAAGAAATCTCTATAGCAAAAGATTTCCTGACAGCTGTATCTGAAAGATATAAAGTCTATCGGTACCCTTCTGAAGCAATTATACTCAATGAATTATAATGGTAATGGAGGTGTTAGGGAGTACATTTTGATGATGGTCCATATTCAGAACAAGCTGAAAAATCTTAACATTGTTCTTCCAGATGCTTGCATTGTCCATCAAGCATTGAATACTCTGCCTACAGAGTTTGGCACAATTGTAACTACTTACAATTCGAGGGAAGAACCATGGAATGTTAATGATTTCATTGCCATATGTGTTGCTGAGGAAGAGAAACTTAAGGCAGGGCATACAGATGTAGCTCTAATTGTTTCTAAACCTCGCAAGAAAGGTAAGAAATCTAAATTTTCAGCTTCGGGTAATGTTCAGAATTACAATAAAACTGGTCAAACAAGTGTTGTGGGTGGTACTAAAGGTGTCTTCAAGAAAGAACTTAAATGTTTTTTTTTGTAAAAAGAAAGGGCATAAGAAGTCAGAGTGTTCCAGGTATAAAGTTTGGTTAGAGAAACATGGGCATACAAGTAACTCTTTGGTTTTTGTTGTATGTGAATCCAATTATGTTAATCACATCCAGTTCTTGGTGGCTTGACAGTGGGGAGCAACTAATCACGTTGCTTTCACATTGCAGGGATTCATAAACAAGAGGAAACCAAATAAGGATGAGTTCAAGCTCGTAGTTGGCAATAATGAATTGGTGGAAGTACATTATGTTGGAGATGTTTGTTTAAAACTAGACTCCAATTATGAACTTGTTTTGACAAGTGTTTTGTATGTACCATCTTTTAGACGAAACTTGATATCAGTATCTGTACTCGACAAACAAGGTTATGGTTTTGAGTTTAATACAGGTTCTGTATCTGTATATTTCAACTCCAATAAAGTTGGCCATTGTGTTTTGTCATACGGTTTGTACAGTCTCTGTTTAGCATCAAGTGAGGTCTATTCCAATTCATATAATGTTGAACAAATTGCCAAAAGACCCTTAATAAAGGAAAAGTCATTCATGTTGTGGCATAAAAGACTTGGCCACATTTCTAGGGAAAGAGTAGAAAGGTTAATAAAGTATGATATCCTACCTACTCTTGACTTCAGTGACCTAGAAACATGTGTTGACTGTTGTAAGGGTAAACTAACCAAAATAAAGAAAAAGGAATCCACTCGTAGCTCCGATCTTTTACAAATTATTCATACAGACATAAGTGGACCTTATTCACCCACAATTTGCAATAATAAGTATTATATAACATTCATTGATGATTTTTCCCGATATGGATATCTGTACTTGATTAAGGAAAAGTCTGAAGCCCTTGATAAATTCAAGATCTTCAAGACTGAAGTTGAGAAACAGCTGGGAAAAATTATCAAGATTGTTAGGTCTGACCGGGGTGGTGAGTATTATGGTAAACATGGGGTCAGTGGACAAATAAAGGGACCGTTTGCCAGATACTTAGAGGATTGTGGAATAGTAAGTCATTTTACTATGCCAGGTAGTCCTGAACAGAATGGTGTGGCCGAAAGGCGGAATCGCACCCTTCAAGAGATGGTAAGGAGTATGATGTCTAGAACTAATCTCCAGACTTCCTTTGGGGTGAGGCAATTAAAACGGCCTTATATATCCTCAATAGAGTTCCAAGTAAGTCTGTTTCTAGAACTCCTTTCGAAATATGGACTGGTAGGAAACCTAGCATGAGTCACCTCCGTGTTTGGGGATGTCCTTCAGAAGTACGCCTTTATAATCCCACTGAAGGTAAATTGCAATCCAGATCTACTCGTTGCTATTTTATAGGATACCCTGATCATTCTAAAGGCTACAGATTTTACTGTAGAAAAGGGGTTATAGGATTGTAGAATCACAAACAGCTAAGTTCTTGGAATTTGATGTGGCTGATAATGATAATCATACAGAAGTCTCAAATCAAAGACAACAGACCAGAATGGTTCATATACCTATACCCATACAGTCTGAGACCTTGGAACCTACACCTGCGACTAATCCAGTTATGGAGGAGGAACCCATACAGGTTAACGAGGTTCCGCCATTACAGGATATAGCTGCAGAGGTTCCATTAAGAAGGTCAACCAGGGTAAGATGGTATGCTGTTCCCTCTGATTATGAAGTTTATTTAAATGAGATTGATTATGACATAAGTCATTGCACTGATCCAACAACTTTTAAAGAAGCTGTTTCTAGTTCTCAATCCGATCTATGGTGGAATGCAATGAGAGATGAAATGCAATCTATGGGATATAATGGTGTGTGGGAGCTTGTTGAATTACCTGAAGGTTGCAGACCTATTGGCTGTAAATGGGTCTATAAGACCAAGAAAGACTCCAAAGGGAATATTGAGAGGTTTAAGGCCAGATTAGTTGCCAAGGGATTTACTCAGAGAGAGGAATTGATTATACTGAAACTTTTTCTCATGTATCTTCAAAAGATACATTTAGAGTAATCATGGCACTAGTAGCTCATTATGATTTAGAGCTACATCAGATGGATGTTAAAACTGCATTCCTAAATGGAGAATTAAGCGAAGAGGTCTATATGGAACAACCTGAAGGATTTCAGAAAGATGGTGAAGATCATCTTGTTTGTAGACTTAAAAAGTCTATTTATGGTTTGAAACAAGCCTCACGACAGTGGTACCTAAAGTTTGACAATGTAATCTCCTCTTTAGGCTTTGTGGAAAGTAAAGTTGATAGATGCATATATATCAAGATCAGTGGGAGCAAATATATCTTTCTCATTCTCTATGTAGATGATATTTTGCTTGCATGTAACGATCTAGGAATGCTGCATGAGGTAAAGCAGTCATTGTCTAGACATTTTGATATGAAAGATCTTGGAGAAGCATCTTTTGTTCTGGGTATTGAAATCCACAGAGATAGAACTCGAAAGGTATTAGGTCTCTCTCAGAAAGCATACATTGAGCGGATACTGAAGAGATTCAGTATGCATGATTGTAAATCTTGGGATGTGCCAATTGCTAAAGGTGATAAATTGAGCCTGGCACAGTCACCTGAGAATGAGGTTGAGAGAGAGTCCATGAAGGCAGTGCCATATGCTAGTGCAGTAGGAAGCCTGATGTATGCACAGTATGCACTAGACCTGACATTGCATTTGCAGTTGGTGTACTGGGAAGATTTTTATCTAATCCTGGAA
Organism: Zanthoxylum bungeanum; assembly: GCA_019454045.1. Lineage (NCBI taxonomy): Eukaryota > Viridiplantae > Streptophyta > Magnoliopsida > Sapindales > Rutaceae > Zanthoxylum > Zanthoxylum bungeanum. Next base: position 642,849 of record SKCR01001381.1, on the reverse strand, counting down.
AGGAACATTGGACTGCTACCAAGAGAGTTTTTCGGTATCTTAAGGGGACTAAAGATTACATGTTGACATACAGAAAGGTTGAGAATCTTGAACTAGTAGGGTATACGGATTCTGACTTTGCTGGTTGTTCAGATGATAGGAAATCTACCTCAGGATATGTGTTTATGCTAGCAGATGGAACTATATCTTGGAAAAGTGTCAAGCAGACACTTGTAACTTCTTCCACAATGCAGGCTGAGTTTGTAGCATGTTTTGGTGCAGCGTCACAGGCTGTTTGGCTACGAAATCTCATTAAAGAATTGTCAGTTGTTGACTCCATTTCTAGACCTATAAGGTTATATTGTGATAATCTTTCAGCTGTATTATTTGCGAAAAATAATAAGAATATCACTGGGTCAAAACATATGGAGGTCAAATACTTGACAATTAAGGAGCTAGTTAAGAAAGGTGACATACTGGTAGAGCATATCGGTACAGATGATATGATTGCTGATCCTTTGACCAAAGGTCTTCGACCCATTGTTTTTGTAAAGCATGTTGCTTGTATGGGTTTGGTAAAGTCTTTTGATACCCTAGGTTAGTGGGAGGCATCATTGCTCTATGTTATTTTGTTTGTACATTCGTACATGTATTTTGTATTTTGCAATGATTATCTATAAAGGTGCATCTTCATTGGAAGATATTTATGTTTATTGTTTGATATATCATTGTGTAAAGTCTTATGATGGGTGTCAATCATAAGCATTGGCTTGGGGCATAAAGTTATAAAGCCTTGTTGGTATGTCTTGTGACACATAAAGTTTATCTTGGGATAATAGAAGACATACATGCTTATATTTAAGCCTTGATTTCTCATGTGGCCTGGGCTGCATAAGGTAGAGAAATTGGGGACCGATAAGAGAAAATAGCACATGTATTTTAGATCATAAAGTGGGTGCTATTGTATCTTACTGCTCTATCACATCTTGTTCATGTCGATAAGGTTGTTTGATATACGTGACCATGGAAGGAACTATGTTGCATTATAATGTAGGTACCGCCATGATTCTATATCTACGATCTTATTGGACGGAATGGTTTACTAGAGTTGTTTCTGAACCAATATTGGATCCATAAAGTTTTCTTAGCATTAAAACATCCACAATTGATATCGCCCAAGTGGGAGAATGTTATAATTTAATTATGGGCTTATATTAATTGTGATACATGTTTTAATATAAAGCGCTAAGATAATTGGTTTTGTAATAGAAACTGTGAAGCCCAATTGTTTGATCTAATAAAGTGGGCTGCAACTCTATTATTTTTGATGTGTGGATATTAGAGCGGGCTTCGGATTGTTATGGGCTTTTGATGGGTGAGCCCATTACACTCCATAAATTAGTGAGCTAAGGTCTCACTCTCACTCTCCTACATAGCTTACTCAATAAGCTGCCTTAATGATTAATCTCATCTCTCCATATGTAATTTCTTATTAATGCATTATTAATAATGCATTATTGGATGTGATGTGAAGCTTATTTGATAAGCTTCACATCTCATCATCATTCAATATATATAATGCATATACTTGGCTATGGCTTGTTAGAGTTAGAGAGATTGCCGTGAGCAATCATAAAGAAAATAGAGATAAGTGAGAAAGAAATCATAAGCTTTCCTAAGGAAAAATTAAGGCATAAGGAAAGCTTAATCAGGGCGAGTAAGTTTCTCACCATCAAGAAGTGGGGAGCAGAGGGTGATCTCCTCAGTGCAACTTTTCAACAGATTTACAGAAATTTCCGCTGCAGATATGGATTCTAAATCAGGTACGCTCCCTGGATCATCCGAACAATTAATTAAATTGTATTCTAAGCTCTTGTGTTAAAGGTCTTGTTGCAAATAAATTTCTAACAGTATACTGCAAGAGTAATGTTGATGATGCAAATTTTTTAAAATACGTTTTATGTACAAATAAATGTGTCATGTAATTATTGGTTGGATGATTGTTGCATGGGTCCGCTAATTTATTTCTTCAAAATCTTAACCAAATTAGAAAAAGAGACGCTCACTTTTTTATCAAGGTTGGGTTGGTAAAAATCTCCAAATATCTATTAGAATTTGAGTTTTATATTGTTTGATATAAGATCTAAATTTGAAATGAGTTTTTGTCTAGTTGAAAATTTTGAGAGGGATATGATCATGTATAACGATTTTTTTGTTTCGATTCCATAATTGGATTAAGATCGAGATGGATTAATCCGGACCCGATTGATCGATTTCCAGCCATACCTATTACTAATTAGGAGATATGTTGTAAACCTCTACACATATTATGCCCCATTCGTCAATGATTGATCTTTTGACGATTGTGTTCTTGATTTTCACAAAATTTAAATCGGGCCATGTCAAAATTTACCACCAAATTGCTTTGTACCATATCGCAAAATACTAGTACTTTGTCGTGTAAAAAAAATAGAAAATTTACACGATAAAATATTAATATTCTTGTTTTGTATTTGCACGAAAATTCATGCTGGCATCCGGATTGGAGAAAGATTATACAAAATGGTGATCAAGTATAAAATTGTAGATGCTGGTTTTCACCCGAGGCCTACAATTGAGATTTCGTGAAGATGGGGCACTGGCGATCCTGCAAAACAAAGATGTAGAATGAGCGGGAGTTCTGCCCACCGGTGTGGTGGGTGCCGGGGGCACTCCGACGCTCAAGTCAGTGAATGTACTAAGGAGTTTGAAGGTGGGAAGTCAAAGGTTGGATACTACCTTGAACTTTGTAGGGTGCCGTGAGGGCGGTCAGTTGGAGATGTGGTGAGCTTGAGGATGTCCCATAGCAAGGGGTAGGAGAGCTCGCCCCCCATCCCCGTGAACAGGCTTCTCTCTTTATACATGCTCTTGTAACTTGTGCCTTTATTGCCTTTGATTAATCGTCTGTTGGATTATGGTAACAGCTGAATTCATGAGGAGCTATTACTGCGTTATAGGCTAGAACGGATGGGTTGTAAATAGCATTTATGAGCCTGGGCGTTATGTGAACTGGAGTAGGGTGAGACCCGATTATGCTTTGAGCACGTGGTATCTCAATGGGCCTGGGCTTGTGAATCTCTGGGCCTCTATACACTTTAACACATCAGGGCTTTCTTTTGAGGCAGAAGCTCGGGCTCAGAGTAAAAGGACAAAATTGCCCCTGGACCAAATTGGCCCATACAACTAGAACTAATTATAATATACATGTATTATGTGTTAAAGTTATATTTTAGCAACATAATACATGTATTTTATGATTATTTTTAATCACCATTCATATATCATAACTCTTGGATAATTAGTTGAAGAACATTAGAAATATCTTAGGGAATAGGGCTTGTAGTTCTTTCTTAGAGCAAACCAACATCTTAATCTTATGTTGATTAAGTTAAGGTAGCTTAAGCAGTAGACAAGCTTAAATGTTTAAATGGATTTGTATCAGTTCCATTGTTATAAAATAAGTAAGAAGAATATAATTTTGAGACATAAATTATATTTTCTTCAATATAATAATTATCTTCGATTTATTGTCAGGTTTGTGATGAAATTATAGATCATCAATTATGTGATTTGATATTAAAATTTCAAAGAAGATTCAAAAAGAGAATTAAAATATACTTAATTCTGTAAAGGATTGGCTTTTATACAGAAAATAAAAGACATAAAACTCAAAAGTTATATCGGTTCAGTAATTTGGATTAAATACCAAATGTACATCAATTTATAAAGACTCCATTTTGAATCAAAAATTATATCATTTCATAAAGACAACATTCCACACACATGCCACGTGTCCATCTTTAACTTATAAATATTAATTAATGTTTATGGTGAAATACTAATCCAAAACTTAGTTTCCCGCCAATTTATTTTTAATTTTAAATTATAAAACTATTATGGTTTGTTTGATTAGAGAATGAAAATTATTTCCATTATACTTGTTTAATTTCTAAAATTGAATGAGAATGAGAATGAGAATGAGGTGGAGCCCATAAATTTAGGATTAGGGAATGAAAGTCTCATTCTCACCAATCCCGTGATAATGCGATTCTCATTCTCATTATTAATAAAAAAAATTATAAGTTTACCCCTAAAATAATGAATTAATAAATTATAGAATAATTAATATTAATTTATAAATAATTAATAAAATATATTAATAATTAAATAATATTTAATATATTAGTAAAATAATAAAAATAATAATAATTTTAGAAATAGGTCAAAACTCACAAAATGACTCTTTCTGAGATCTCTTTAATTTAATTACCTTATTCCAATTCTAAAAGAGGCAGAAAACTATACGTTAATTTTAACTTTGTTTATCCCATAATTCGGTACGCTCATTGTATTACTATTTTTTTTATTTGTTAACTGACATAGGGCCCGCACATTATGCGATTTAAGCATATCTTTAATTATAATTTCATATCATAAAAAAATTTAATGATATTTTAAGTATTGATTTTGTAAATATTTCGGATCTCATTGATTTTATAATTTAAATGAGACAATTTGATTTATTTATATTTAATAAATATATCTCGTTCGTTTGTCTCTCAATTCTCAAAAAATATTTCTTATTCACATTAGAGTTTCTCTATAATCTTTATCTCTTATTTAAAATCATATCTCTAGTTATAAGTAACTTTTAAACTGTTTAATTTTATTTCGCTTGAATTCCAATGAAATTTAATGTAATTTATTCAATTTAAGCGTAAATTTTCTTATCTAACTTGAAATCTTGATTAATACATTTAGTTTTCTTTTGAATGAATTCTAATGAAATTTAATGTAATTTATTCAATTTAAGCGTAAATTTTCTTATCTAATTTAAAATCTAGATTAATACAGATTCACTTTGTAAGAACTAATAGTCATAATTTACATCTTGAAACATAATAAATAATAAAAAATTCATGAAAAAAATTATAAAAATAATTTAAAGTACAGATTTACTTTACAAGTACTAATAGTCAGCTGCATAACAAATAATAAAAAGTTCTTGAAATAAAATTTATAAAAATAATTTAAAAGTCCAGATTTACTTTGCAAGAATTAATAGTTAGATAATGAAACACAACAAATAAAAAAAATTCATGAAAAAATTATAAAAATAATTTAAAATAAATAACAAACGATAATCAACAATTGACCCGAAATCAAAAAAGGCTAAGTTTTGTGAACGACTGTTATTTAATTTTCTTATTTTAATAAGAAATTATGTTTTATATTGTAATAGATCTCTTATTGTAATAATTTATTATTTTAATTTTATAATTTAATAAAAAAATTATTATAGATATATTTTAATTCTATAATTTAATAATAAAAATTAATTATAGATTAGGTGCCACATATATTTTTTTTTAATTTTAATGCGAGATTATAATATTTTTTCTTATTATAATATGTTTCTTATTTTAATAGTTTCTCATTTTAATTTTATAATTTAAAAATAATAAATTATAATATTAATTAATTAAATTAATAGGTTTCTTATTTTAAGAGGAGATTATGTTTTTATATTATAATATATTTCTTATTTTAATTTTATAATTTAATAATAATAATTTATTGTAAAGATATTTTAATTTTATAATTCAATAATAAATAAGTGATTTTATGTAACATCCATGATCCGGGAGATGTTACTGGCAGGGAATAGGTCGTACTATCCCCCTGAGCCTCTGACTTTGCAACTATGAACCACTAATACTCTTTCCTCAATCAAAATCTTATATATGAGAATGTTGCCCAAACTCGACAACATAATATGCAAGTTCAATATTTAGAATTGTATACTTAATAACGCTTGCTTTTATAACTTTAAAGATATACATTTTAAACTTATACAACAATTGACACAACATCAATGACTGACACATGACTTCTTTTTTACCCTCACTGAGCTCTCTCTCTCTTTCTTTTACTTGACCTGGTGGACTTCATACCCTAGTGACTGACATCAGTATCCATCCTCCCGAGCTCGTCCTCTGAGTAACCTACAAAACAAAGAAACTGGGAGTGAGAGTGGGGGGTTAGATCGTTTGAACGATCTAAGTGAGTGGATAATTTAAAAGTAGACACTAGAAATGCTTTTGAAAGTCCATGGTTCTAAAATCATATTCATCTTAAATCATTTTTTCTAAATTTTATTCTATTAATTGAAAACCACTTTCTTTCTAGAAAACTTTTCTAAAGTTTACTTTTGAAAATCTGGTTTCGAAAACCTATATCTGAAAGGTCTATTCTGAAAATTATTTCTGAAGTATCTGTTTCTGAAAATTGTCTCTGTAATCTGTATCTGAAAAACTATTTTTGAAAACTGATTTATGTTTCTGAAAACCTGATGTATGGGGGCGTTACGTATCGTCGTCCCCCCATACGCCTAACTAGAGCCAGAAGTGCAAATTCATGACATTGGGACGTTACGTATCGTCGTCCCCCAAAGCATGCCACTACCTGTCCCTGAAACTAGTGGTCTTGAGGCATTACGTATCGCAGTCCCCCAAGCCACTGAACTAGAACTGAGGGTGCATATCTATGCTACCCTTCAAGATCTGAATCTAGGATCTAGGGGCATCTGTCATCCCTAGTCCTGAACTAGGATCTGGGGGCGTTACGTATCGCCGTCCCCCCAGTCCTCTACATGTGCTCATGTCATCCGTCAATCCTATGTCTGTAACAAGTTACATACTGATGTGAGTTTTTCCCTCATGCCTCGAAAATCATAAAACCATGTTTTTGAAAATATCTCTTTCTAAAACATACTTTTTTATGAAATAATTGTGATAAAACCGGCTAACGCCCTAAGTGCGTAAAAATAAGTCTGATATGAAAATAACATAATGAAAATCAACTTAAAATGATAGTGTCCACTCACTGATTTCGAATTTGACTGGTGTAACTTCACTGCGCCGAAAGGATTTGTGGTTCCTACGATAACCTTTAATGGGAAACTTAGTTAGAACACATATCGTTGAATAAACTTCGAAACGATTATCGCTATAAGGGATTTTTCAACATTTCATGGTAATTTACGTGTATATAAAATGGTAAGAAGTCATTCGGGCGATCTCTAATATCATGAGTCGAAACTGAATTTGTAAAAAAATATCCTGGAAAATGACCACGCGTTGCAATGCAAAGACTTGGGTGTCGCGATGCGACCTGGAGATGGCCGAGACAGAGAGCTGTTTTGGTTCAACACAAAATCGATTTAGGGCTTATTTTCCAGAACGCGTCGCGACGCAAGGTGCGTGGCATCGCGACGCAAGGCCAATTTCAGGGCCTAATACTAACTCTTTCATGTCTAACTTGTTCCAAACACACTTCCCACATTCCCACACTAACACTTTTGCACAAACAACTCCTTAAACTATAACATCCATCCTTCATACTCCAAATACCATTATCTTAACATCTTTTATGTCAAAATCTCAACTTAATTTCACTACCTATGATTTCTTAATTTTGAACATCTTTCAATAAAATCAATTTCTTAGTTTGATATCTACCTCAATGCAATTAATATCATGCCAATAAAACTTCCATAACATTATCTTATCAAAATTCCATAACTTATAATTTGGGTCAAGATTATTTACCTTAACTTGCTTGATTTTCTTCATCTTCTAAGCTTTCATTGGTTGCCAATCCTCTTTCTAGTTTGATGTGTGAGGGTTGATGCTTGTCTCCTCTTCTTTCCTTCCTCTTCCTCCTTCTCTTTTTCTTCTTCTTTCTCTCTTCTCCTTCTTCTACGTTTTTCTTTCTTTTCTTCTAATGTTGGGGATGCTAAAATAGTTCCCTTTTTATACTATGGGCTCTTTGTAACTTGTATCATTGAAGAAGAGTTTATAAATTTAAAGAAAGTTTGAGATTTTTCTAAATGGGTCCACGAGTACTATTAATCTAGATTTTTAATCGATCATTTTGACCTAGTTTTAGTTCGAATTTGAAACAATATTCAACGTGGAAGTTGTAGGTATCGATCTCAGCTTTCCGGAGATATAAAATTCATAAAGATCGGAGTTCGTATTAGAAAGTTACGACCCAAATACTCTGGGCTGTCTGGAGTAGAATATCGTACCATTAATATCAAAATTTTCGAAGATTTAGCTGACGGTTTTCCAAAGTTATTTCATGAGGGTATATATGTCCAGACATGATTTATATTATGCGACACTCGTTCCATGATGTAACAGTAGTTGAGACTCCCGGTCGTTACATTCTATTTTTATATTATAATAGATTTTTTATTCTAATAATTTTTATTTTTATTTTATAAATTAATAAAAAAAATATAGAGATTAGGTGCCACTTATATTTTTTATTTAATGAGATATTATAATATGTTTTCTTATTATAATATGTTTTTTTATTTAAATAAAAATAAATTTAGGGATATTTTAATTTTATAATTTAATTAACAATAATAATATATATAATAGATATCACATGACGCGATGAGAAAGTTCTATAATTTGTAACTTTTTTACACACATTTATATTTATATATCCGGATTATTAGTGATAATATTTTTAAAAAAAATAAATAGTATAATATATTCTCTTATATTTTTAGATTTATTAATTTAATTTTATAATTTAGTAGTATTTTTTATTTTAATAGAATATTATAATATATATTTTTCAATTATAATAGAGTTCTTATAAAATTATAAATATATTTTTATTTAATATATTTATTAATTTAATTTTATAATTTAATAGTGAAGTTTAAAATATTCATTTGCGTAATTGGCCATGGGCTCAAACTGTATATAGCCCAAATATGATTAACGTTGGCCCAATATTCCATGCACCAAATGCAATTACAAATATATTTTTTGCTAAGAAGAAGTTTAGATTAAAAAGGGACACCAGACCCTATTTTCAAAAGGATAGAAGAACCGAAGATTGTCACATGTTTTATTTCATTCAAAAAGTTAAATATCATCCTTTCATTTGAATGGAGTTAAATTGGTTCTCAATTGACAAAGTGCACTGCAACGTTCTTTTAAAGAGTGTTGATTGTTGTAAATTCCATAAATATATAGTATAAATGTAGGAGAGACATGTCTCTTAAAAAGTTTCTTATGTGAAATGCATAAGTTGAAGGGATATGTCTTCTAAATTAGAAGAACACACATCTAGGTTCCAAAGGGTATAAAGAATGGGTATAACCCTTAGGAGAGTTACATCCTAAACCAAAAGGTGCCCATAAAAGACACTATTTCATGCCTATAAAAGGGGGCCCTTGGGTTCATTATCTTCAATCTAGAAAATCCAACATTTAATAATAGTTAGAGAGTCAAATTTAAGAGAGTTTCATCCATATTCCTTGTTCAAGTTCTTGTGAAATGAATGCACATTCTACAATAAGCATCCAAGTAATCCTGAGAGAACGTTAGCCACAAGATATTTGTAAAGCACCGAGGCGGGGCTAATAAGTTCTTAAGGACAGATGCAACTCGACTTGGATTCAGTTTCATCATATTCTTTAACATATTTCTAAGTTTTTCTAAATCTCTTGGTTACTGATTTTAGTATGTTAGTGAATGATTAATGATAAATTCGCATGTTAAACTTGTTTAATAACACATATATCACAATAATTTTAAGAACTTATTAACTTTACATGTGTTATTATATTTGTTTTGGCATGTTTGAATGGTCTTCTTCCTGGAAAATGTATCTTGTGCATGAAAAATACGTAAGGGCGTTCGAACGCCCGATGAACACAATTTAATCCTGGAATTTTTTAGATTTAAAAATAATAACATAGACTTAGATTAATCTATACTATAATATGATTGACAATGTTAACTTAGTAAAATCATATACTGAAATTCGTAAACTTGGTAGTATAGATTCAAGTTAATATTAGGATACTCAATTATCACAAGCATACACATAGTCTATAAATGTGATGAAGTTGAAAATTAATTGTGTGTTGCATACTTGGCTGAGAATTAAAAGTGTAATTTTACACAAGTAATTTCATCCAAGCTTGATTGAATTATATATATACATACAAATTTACACATATTTATTATTGTACTTGTGAATTGAAGTGAACATTAAGATTGAACTTCTAAGATATTCTATTGAGAAAATGTTTAAGAAAATTATGTCAACAAGGCGATAAGAGCCTAAGTGGGCAGAAATTTAAGTTGTTACACCGGACCCCCCTCGTCCTCTGGGAATTTTTCTTTATTCACTTATCATAAGAAACCTTAGTCATAAATTCAAAGACTTGTGTTATTTGGTTCTACTGTCCAATATAACAGCAAGTGGATTTTTACTGTATCACTTAAACAAGATCATATGTTTGATCATTATGTGATATGTCTTTTGTAGACTTATTATTATTGTTACATTTCCAGTTACACATGGCGAGTGGAAATATCACAGTACCAGTCACTCATGGAGAGAAACCAAATAAGTTTGCTGGAGCAAACTTCAAACAATGGCAGAGCAAAATATTGTTCTACCTGAACAACATTGCAATTGGCTAAGTATTTCAAAGATCCTCCAGGTTCTGTGGAGGGAGAAACGAAAACATCCAATAAAATAAGAGAAGATACATGGTCTTCAGATGACTTCTTGTGCAAGAACTACCTCTTGGGAGGACTTGACAATACTCTGTACAATGTGTATCAAGGCATGAATTCTGCGAAGATTCTCTAGGAATCTCTCGAGAAGAAATAAAAAACAGAGGAAACCAGACATAAGAAATTTATTGTGGGTAGACTCCTGGACTACAAGATGGTAGATTCAAGGACACTGATGTCTCATTTGGGTGAACTACAATTGATCATTCATGAAATATTGGATGAAATAATGAAACTCTGCGAGATGTTTCAAGTTGTCACAATTATTGAAAAATTACCTCCATCATGGAAGGACTTCAAGAGCTATCTGAAACACAAAATCATGAAAAATTGGATGAAATAATGAAACTCTGTGAGACGTTTCAAGTTGCCACAATTATTGAAAAATTACCTCCATCATAGAACAAGATGAGTCTGAAACCAAAAAAAAAAAAAACAGATGAGTCTTGAAGACCTTGGAATTCGATTGAGGATCGAAGAGGACAACAAGAAGTCCAAGAAGGCTAGCTACAAGACTATAGAGTCTAAGGCCAACACCGTCTAGGGTGAAAGGATAGCAAAATGAGAAAGAACGGTGAAGTTGATTCTTCCCAAACAAATAAGAAGTTTAAGGGGAAGTGCTACATCAGTGGAAAAACGGTCACATGGCAAAGGACTGCAGAAACAAGAAGTCTCATGACAAGGGCAAAAAAAAGAAAAATGAGGCTCATGTCACTGAGGATGAGCAGCTAACTGATAAGATCTCAGAGATGAACCTCTCAACAGTTGTAACAGAAGCCAACTTTGTTGAGAATCCGAGAGAATGATGGGTAGATACGGGGGCTACACGTCATATTTTTGCAGACATCAAAATATTTTCCTTCTATCAGAAGGTCGATGGTGATGATCATCTGACAATGGGAAACTTGTCAACCTCCAGAGTGGTGGGACAAGGCACAGTGATTCTGAAAATGACATCCGGGAATAAGCTTACATTAAATAATATTTTGCATGTTCCTGATATTCAGAAGAACTTGGTTTCGGGTTCTCTCCTTAGCAAGAATGGTTTCTGACAAGTTTGTACTGACAAAAAATGATGTTTATGTAGGAAAATGATACCTCACTAAGGGCCTTTTCAACTTTCAAGTTCAATGTAATGACTGTCAATCGACATAGTGCTAATAATAAAGCTACATCTTCTGCTTATATTATTAAGTCACAAAATGTATGGCATGAGAGTTTAGGGCATGTTAATTATGATACAATACGTAAATTAATTAACATGAACCTTATACCTAAATTTACAATAGATAACCAACATAAATGTAAAGCATGTGTTGAAGCTAAAATGAATAGAGCATCATATCATTCCATAGAATGAAGTTTTAAACCCTTGGACTTATACACACCGATGTGTGTGATATGAATGTTGTGCAAGCAAGAGGCGATAAAAAGTACTTTGTCATTTTTATCGATGATAGCACAAGATTCCGCTATGTGTATTTATTGAGGAGCAAATATAAAGCTATTGAGAGCTTTATACACTATAAGAACGAAGTTGAAAACCAACTTGGTAAGAAAATCAAAAGAATCATGAGTGATAGGGGATGTGAATATGTGTCACCATTCGGTGAATACTGCTCAAATCATGAAATTATTCACGAAATTACTGCTCCTTATTCGCCTCAACAAAACGAGATTACGGAACGCAAAAAACCGAATGTTGAAGGAAATGATGAATGCAATGTTGACAAGCTCTAGTTTACCCTAAAACTTGTGGGGGAAGCCTTGATTTCCGCCAATTACGATCTGAACAAGCTACCTCACTGAAGATTGAACAAGAGACCTTATGAATTATGAAAAAAGTCACGTACCTTCCTATATGTAGGGGTTTTAAGGGGGAATATCAGTAACGCAGCGGAATCGCGGAAAATCAAAATTTTTCGATTTCAGAACTTTTTCTCGGATCAATCAAATAAACTTATTTATTTAATTATCCAATTATCAAATTCTGAAAAATTACACAAGAGATCAAATTTCTTGGTAATTACCGAATTGCCCCAAAACTTTGTAAATTGATCATTTTAGTCCAAAAGTTGTCAAATATAATTTTGGATGATTCTAAATCATTTCTAAAATATTTTTCAACACATCTAATGCATCAAAATCATATTTCACACAAATCCCCAATTTTTGAGCAATTGCCGTGAGCACCCCAAAATTTCCAATTAATTGCAATTTGGTCCCTTTTGTTCAAAACATGCCAAGATCAAATCCAATTAACCTAAAATTTTACATGCATCATATTCATATCATAATACATCACATATATGAAAATCCTCAAATTTGGAGTGGGTTATGAACCCTAATTTTTCAATTTCATCAAATTGTCCAATTTCACCAAATTTATAAAATCCAACACTTTAATCCATTCAATACTTCACCAATCTAGCCTCACCACTTTGAAACAACTCTAGAACAATTCTAGGTCACCAAGGAGTGGCTTACTAACTCTAGAATGACAACTTTGATTTTCAAAGAATCAAAAGTAAGCTTTAAAACAAGTTTAAGCTCACTTACATGCATCAATCTTTTACACAAGTTCTCAACCAAATAAACACAAACTATAATAGAAGAAAGAACATCAAAGCAACACAAAATTATGCCAAGAATGTTAGAAACAATTTCCATGTTGAAAGCTTTAAAGAAAAACTTACAAAACTCAAAGATTTCCAAGCTTTTTCCTTTTGCCTTCAAGCTTTTCTCTCAACTTCTTTTATGTTTATTTTGTATCTAATGAACTTCTTAAACCCTAAAATTGAAACAGAACATTTTATACTTCACAAAAATGGCCTTGGCCGAATTTGGTGGTATAAAAATATCTAGATATTTTTGTTTCAATTAATTTACTTTATCAACTTGCATAAGTCATCATCAAACCATTTAATGATTTTCTTAAAGTCAAATAAAACAACTAAAAGCATTTCCATAAATATCACAACTTTAAGATATTTATATTTTAATTAAATTTAATTATTTAACAATTAAATAATTAAATAATAATTTAAATACAAATATTTTAAATATATGTATTATATTTACATTAAATATCTCAATACATAAATATTTATGATATTAGTCAAATATCACAATTTGACATTTAATTAATGTGTATTTAACAAAATCTATCATTAAGTATAAATACACAATAATTAGGAAATGACTATTAGGTCCATTCGCATGTATTTTTCGTTTAACATTTAAACGACTTATAAATAATCAATATTATTCATAAAAGTTGCTCTAGTGCTCTACGAGTATATTTCATTAGTGAGACTCTCTAAATTCGGGTATATCCGTCACAAAATCTAATTTCGTGTCCATAATTTACCCACCCGTAAATTATGACGACCACAGATAAACTAGTTGAATCATACAGGTCAAGGTCATTGCCTACGTATAATCCCTCCGTCACAGGTATCCGGATAATCCCAGAGATATAGATGTAAACGTCAAATCTCTATAGGTATTATCCCATCGACGATTCTATTAGCAATCTATAAATAACATTCAGAACTCACTTCCGAAGTATACTATGGCCATAGATTTAACTGATTGCTAATCACATATGGACTACCTATGTTCTGTACACAGAACTGACGGATCCTATCTTGACACACACGAGATATCCTGAGGATCGATCCACACCCAACGAACAGGCGGAGGTATGATCTAAATAGATCGGTGACGTGACTGTCATCTAAGTGTGTAGGATGTCTCATACATCCACAGTGGTATCTCAAGTCGAATGACCACTATGCTACTCAACCCGAGAAGATTCTTATTGACGTTGGTGTACCATCCATTAAGAATATTCGGTGATTCGTTCATTGTTTATCTATTATAAACACCTACACGTCTATACGAGTCTCCCTAGACTCATGGTTCATTGGGATAAACCATCGGACTAAGTCTCGATATACGACATGTACTGGTCTCAACAGATTTGACTAACCGACCCGTGTTAGTGAATCTTGACCAGGAACTATATTTGATAATATACATTTAGCAGTGACACTTCCCAATGTCAATTACAAACTACCTTTGTAACTGTGTACTGCAATATATATTATCGGGCCTTTGTCTAATATATACATATCACTAAACCATATTTAGTTTCAATCTAATTGAAATCAGATCGAATACGTATATAAAAACAAGAGGTGCAACCATAAATAAGTAATATTATGGAAAAATGGGATGTTCGTATCCATGAATCAGACATAAATACGGTTCGGATTGGCGCTCTGAACACCTACCCCAACAATTTCTCCCACTTGCTCTAGTGCCAATCCACGATATCATATACACATCTCAATGTGTATCGTATGCATATGGCCCTCAAAAGCTCACCCAGTACTCAAGATGTAGGCAATAAGAAGCAGGTCCGCTATTACATATTGAGTTTGTCAAACAAACCCAATCGTTTCTCATAGCCAGTATCTTTCATATTTTGTAGAATCTAAATTATACATTAATATAACTCTGATGCTACATCAGTATTGTGCTACAGCTACTGAGTTGTCCAAGTATTTAGGGATCAAATCCAAAATACTATGCGGATAACCGCAAGTACAATACCAATATAAAACTTCTAATTTATAAGGTCATTATGCAACTTCATAAGTCAATACTTCATAAGTTGCATCTAATTCCACTGAATAGTAGAATCATTCGTGACATTCCCACTGCATCTTTTGTGACTCTTTATTGTGTAGACTGTCTAACGTCATAATTAGTCTCAAAACTAATATGACCTTAATGGTTGCAGACTGTATTCTCCATGAATTAGAAACTCGTTCTTAATATCTCAAAGATCACAAAGAACGTGTTTCAAGATCCATCATATGGTCTATAAGATATCAAAATAACTCGTAACAATTACGGTTAAATCGATATCTTTAATCGCACATAAGAAAGTATTCATTATGTCATCATCAAATGATATATAAGATTGATTAGACATTCTAATCAATATAAAGCTATTGAGAGCTTTATACACTATAAGAACGAAGTTGAAACCAACTTGGTAAGAAAATCAAAAGAATCATGAGTGATAGATGATGTGAATATGTGTCACCATTCGGTGAATACTGTTCCAATCATGGAATTATTCATGAAATTACTGCTCCTTATTCGCCTCAACAAAATGGGATTACGGAATGCAAAAACCGAATGTTGAAGGAAATGATGAATGCAATGTTGACAATCTCTGTTTTACCCTAAAACTTGTGGGGGGAAGCCTTGATTTCCGCCAATTACGATATGAACAAGCTACCTCACTGAAGATTGAACAAGACACCTTATGAATTATGAAAAAAGTCACGTACCTTCCTATAAATATCTAAAAGTGTGTCTTTCCAAAGTGATGGTTCATAAACCTAAGAATGTTAGAATAAGACCAAAAACTAGTGATTTGTAACACCCCGGTAATTCCCGACTCTCTCGAAGATTTCCAAGTCATGAATGGAATAATACCTGACATTTAATAATGTGAGAGTACGTATGGGCTCATGAAAATTTCTAGTTGGACATTTGATAAATTCCTCGAAGTACATATATGGAATTTATTATAAGATTCAATACGAACAACCATTAGTGTTTGGGTCGTAACTTTTTCATACAATCTCTGTTTTTTATGAATTTTAATCGTCGGAAAGCTAATATTTAGATCTACAACTTTCGCGTTGGACATTTCTCCAGATTCGAATTAGAAACATGTCAATAATGCAACTTGAAATTCGGACGAACAGTACTTACGGACTAAACTGAAAATTTCTTAAAATTTCAAATATTTTTCATCATTTAACCTTTTGCAAACAGCCCCTAGTATATAAAAAGAGCATCACTCTTTCATCCCTCATTTTTTAGAGAAGAAAACGTGAGAGAAGGGAGGTGTTAGAAGATGCATAATTTTCCTTCACCTTGTCCACCAAATTTGGGTTGATTCAAGGGCTCAATCACACATGCAAGCTTAGAAGAAAAAAGTTGAAGCTTTGAGGATTATTCTAGTGAAGAGAGAAATGAATTCAAGGTAAGAAAATATTTGATCCAAACTTGAATTGATAATATTTTGGTGATTTGGTAATTGATGGGTGTTATTGACTTGAGGTTGATAAGGTTTAGCTAATTATTGTGTTGGGAAGTTAATAATTTAAGAAATCCCCAAATTAAGAAAATCCTAGACATGTATTACATTGGAATCCATGGAGTTTAATATTATAATTTGAGGATTAATGGATTGTACTTGGGTGATGATAACATGTGTTTTGTTGGAAATTGATTGAGAGTTGAATTTGTTTCTTTTGTTCTAATATTGAAGTGTTAAAAAAATACTTGTGTGAAGGTGGGAAGGCTGGTGTTGATGTTGCTTGTTGATTTGTGAAGTAAGATAAGGGTTGTTTTGGTTGTTTGATGAAGGCTTGATACATGTTGAAGTGTATTAGTAGTGTCAAAAAGGAAGGATAAAAAGAGTTTATATTAAATATAATGTGTATCCACAATACACACATAGTGTTTGATAAAATGACGACCTTAATAAGATTAAGAAATTAAATAATTTTTATGTACGATAATATGTGTTTATTGAGCTAAAAAATCTGGTAATGATGATCAAATTAAATAAAATTAATAGAAGGATGAAATTGGTATGTTGGACAGTGAGTTTAATGAAATCACATTCTGGACAGGTTGTGAATATTTACTTATAAGTCAAGTTTTTGGTGTCTGAAAGCGTAAATTTATGGGTAAATTATACACATAGGGGAGTAGCATATCCAAAATTTAGAAATGTTGGACTTAAGATGAGACCGAACTGAATTTTTGAAGTTGGGCAATCTGCTGCCCCTGTGACCAGTTTTTCCAGTTGCATAGCCCCTGAACTTTAGTTCATAACTTGAGTTTCTGATACTGGAATTGAGAACCGTAAAAATCTACATAAACTAGATATAGTATGGACCATTCCAGTAAACTTTCAGCTTCAGATTCATTCCCAATTAATCACAGTGAATTTTCAAAGGTAGACATCAAGCAGTGAATTTTCTAGAGATTAGTGAAATATAAGTTTCCACTACCGCATTTGTACAACTCCAAATCTAAGCCTATAAAATTCATAGATACCATAGATATCTCCAACACTCCAGTAGATTAAGTGTCCATACATTGCATATTCTTTCATGTGATATGAAAATATTCTGAGTTATAAAGAAAGAAAACTAACGTTGTTTTGCCTTTAAATCGATGTCAGAACACTCGGAACTCACCTACATCGCATAACGCATCTGAATTACCATAGCACAGTGAGTGAATATTTTTCTTTTATCTGGGAGTATTTATTTCAGAATTTTAACTATGTCTTCATATTATGATTTTGCATATCTTGATTTGATTAACATATACTTGAAATTGTTGAAATTTAGAGAGAGTTGAAAATTATGATTTAAGCTTTTGATAAAAATTGATTTCAGATTAATATTTTGATGATGAAAATGATTTCAAAGATATGATTTTATGATTTTGGAGGCATAGGGGAAAAACCCACCTCAGATGTAACTTGATACAGATATGGAATTGACAGATATAGAATTGACAGGTATCAGTAACCAATCCTGATATAGACGTGTGCACACGGGATATAGGACTAGAGATGACAGATGCCTCTAGATTCCTGGGTATTGGGCTAGTGGGATAGCGAGACCCCTATACCCGGATTTCGGAGACAGATTGGTGGCACTGATAGCACCACTGTTTACTGGCTTAGTGGCTTGGGGGACTGTGCGTACAACGCCTCAAGACCATGGGATTATTGTACAGATTGACAGTTGATTTTACAAATGATTTTACATATGGTTTTATGAATGATTTTCACAAAGGTTTTGGAAAGAAAATCCTGACTTATATCTTATGGATTCAGTAACGGACTTTTGTGATATGATTCTTTAAAGATAATAGTTTCATAAATGAGTTCTCAAGAGAACTCACGATTTAGAGAAATTTCGGAAAAATGTTTTCAGAACAGAAGAGACTGTTTCTTGAGATGATTTTGGTTTTAGAACCATGGATTTTTATAAAGTACTTCAGTTCTATTTTAAACTGTCCACTCACTAGGTCGTTCAAATGATCTAACCCCCCCACTCCCAGTATTTTATTTTACAAGTAAATCTGAAGGGCGAGCTCGAGAGGATGGATACTGATGGCAATCACTTGGGTGTTGAGTCCACCAGGTTGAGTCTAGAAGACAACATAGTCAGTGTCAAGTTAATGTTACATGACATACATTGCATAGTATCAATCCTTGAATGTGTCAAACATCAGATTTGTAATGTAATATATTTTTGAGTATATTGTATGGAAACTAGAGATGCATTTCTATTATTATTGAGTTGGGCAATGGACCCTTTGCATGGACTTATGTTTGTGATGAGTTTGACAATGTTGATCACAGTTAGATGGTTTGAGGCTCAGGGGGGATAGTATAGCATATTCCATACCGGTAACATCTTCCGGATCGGGGATGTTACATGATTGTATATTCATTGGATATACTCACAACAGTAGTACATATCAATTCTTGGTACATAAGTATGAAATTCTTGACATCAATCCAAATATGATATTCGAGTCAAGGAATGCGACATTCTTTGAAGAGACTTTTCCTTGTAAAGAAAAATAAAGAACATAGTCTCTCAAAAGAACCATTGTGTAACATCCCAGATTATTTTAGAATATTAATGTGAATTTTATTCCCGAGTGGGGTCGAGTCCGAACGCAGGGTTGACTTTTTCAATAAATTAATTAGAAAATAATTACACTAGAGGGATTAATTTGAAATTTGCCTTACAAAATATTAAATAAATCCTAGATGATTCTACACTTTCTCACACGTGAGGCATATATAACACACACAAATATTAAATATAATCTAGAAACTTCAAGAGCATATAGGTACACATGGGGCACAGAGGAACACACACCCACTCACGTAAATCACACACACACTCTTAGGGTCTGTTTGGTTGGGGGATTTTGGAGGGAAGATGATGAATTATTTTAAATTATGGTTGTTTTGTTCAATTTTTTGGAGGGGAGGGGAGGGGAGCAAAATCTCTCATAGACACTTAGACGGAATCAAGAAAGAAAGCCAGCTAGGCCGAAAGAAAGAAAGCCAGGACGAAATGAAAAGATGAAGGCCGAGAAAGAGAGTAGGAGAGAAAGGGAGAAAGAAGGGAAGCAAAGAGAGAAAAAGGGGGCAGACCGAGAGAAATAAGAAAACTGAGAAATGCCGAGAGAGGAAGAAGGCCGAGAAGGAGAGAGAGGGAAGGAAGGAAAGGAATCGAGAAAGAGAAAGGTAAGTAATTATGTCTATGATTTCTTTGATTCTAATAAATTGGTTTTGAAAACAAAATTCGAATTGGGTAAACAAACGAATTAGAATCATGATTAAAGTAATTAAAATGGGTAACCTAGCATGAAAATGATAGAAATATGTTTAAAGGGTAGAGGTTTGATTTTGTCTTGTGAATTTGTGTGCATTGAAGTATATATAAAAAAAAAAACTATGGAGTAAAGTGGTGAGGGATTTGGCTGCTAAGTAATGGAAGTAGGGGCTGTTTTGCTTGATTAAGAAGTGAGTAACTCATTTTAAATGAAAAGAAAATGTTAGGAAGATTAAAGAAGTAGAAGTAAGTAAAAGTGCGGAAAGATTAACGTTAAACGTACCAAGTGTTCGACAAAAGTCCTCAATGAATTAAAATAATTATTTGGACATAATTAACACATCATAAATATGATTTAGACACGTGAGAATATAGTCAATAAAGCTGTAATGAAAGAAATTAGAAGGACGACCAATTTCGAAGTTGTGGCAGAAAAATTGTTTGATGTTCTGTTTCGGACAGCCTAGGTTATGAAGTGAATAACTTGAGTTTTAAATGTCCGTTTGATGAACGGTAAAATTCTAGGTAAATTAAACAGGTTAGGGTATGTCGGGTCCAAAAATTAGAAGTTTTCGATAAGAAACGAAGTCGTGGCGAATTTTCAAAGTTGGGTGAACTGCAGGGACGAACTGGTCCTGTCCCTGCTGAGTAAGGTACAGAAAAAGAGCTGTATCTTGAGTCCTAGGAATCGAAACTGAGATCTGTAAAAAATGGCATAAACTAGACACGTAAGGGATACTACCATGAAAATTTCATGCCCTAATATGGAGTCAGTTAAGAGCAGTAAATTTTTAAAGTTGATGGTTCTGCATTAATCTTTTGTTTCAAGTGTTTAGCGAGAAATTGGATAAATGACTTGCGAGATTGCGAAACGAGCTTCAAAAAAAAAAAAAATTCCTAGAACACCTTGAAGTGTTAGGAACCCAGTAAATTTTAGCAACCATGCATGACATTTTTACTTTTACCTGCGGGAAGTATTTTATAGAAGGTGTCCTAACAAATTAAATTGGATTTAAATTAACCGCATGATTCGTAGCGATTTCCTATTCCGTGAAGGAACCAAAGTCAGCCAGAACACTGTGAGTGGAGTATTTGTTTTCATAATATTTTGTTTATTTTTATTAATGTTAGATTTTATTATGGAATTGTGATATAAATGATGATGTGAGTAAATAGTAGTTGGATATTTTTATAATGATAGAATCCATTGGTGGAAGCATGAATTTAAGACATTATGTGTGTAAATGCATATCGAAGGGTATGAATCTATAAGTTATGACAATTTGTAATGTACATGAGCATGTGACATAAGCAAAGTGTGTTGAGGATAGCATAAAGAGATAGAGTATAAGTTAATTCAAGATAAAAGCTTACAAGTAATAGAATGCATATGTCATTAAATATTAGTCATGCACGAACATATATATAGTTATAGTTTAAAGATAAGTATGCAAGAAAGTATGGTTGTGATTAGTAAAAGCATAGGAAATGCATATGCATGAGTATGCATTATGATTTTCATAAATTAAGTTGAAATTTAGAATGATTTTGAAATCCAAAGAGTTTTAAAGAACAGTTTTCAATTGTTTTTGAGAGAAAATGTATTTCCAAATTGTTTTACAGTTCTGAGATACAGTATATGGTTTTGTGTTTTCGGGGCATGAGGTAAAAACTCACCCTAGTATGTAACTTGAGATTCAGTTGGAATTGACGGATTTCATATGGATTCGGGATTTGGGATTTGACCAATCCCAGTTGTACACTAATTGGAATTGACGGATTTGACACATGTGCAATGTGGAGGACTGGGGGGACGCTCATAGATCCTCGGCGCTCAGATGGTACATTCCTGGGCGGAGATGCGCCTTCGGGCGGAGATGCGCCTTCGGGCGGAGATGCGCCTACGGGCGGAGATGCGCCTTCGGGCGGAGATGCGCCTACGGGCGGAGATGCGCCTACGGGCGGAGATGCACCTTCGGGCGGAGATGCGCCTACGGGCGGAGATGCGCCTACGGGCGGAGATGCGCCTACGGGCAGAGATTTGATTTTCAGAAAAAGGATTTCAGATTTCAGTTTTCAGAAAAGATTTTCAGAAAAGAACTTAGAAAGACGGTTTTAGAAAGAAGTACAAGAAAAAGAAAGATTTTCAGAAAGAGTTTTCAGTTTTCAGATTCTCAGTAAACAGTTTTCAGAAACAGTTTCCAAAAACCAGAGATTCAAAGCATGATTTTAGAAAGATAAGTTTTATTAAGAGATTTTCAAATAGAGTTTCAGAAAGAATTTTCAGAAAGCAGTTTTTCAGAAAAGATTTCAAAAAAAGTATTTTTCTAAAAGCATGACATGCGAGAGTAGAGTATAAATTACTATTATGCATACAGTTTGGCATAAATGTATAATGGCATGATTGCATTAATATGTATATATTGTTAATATCTGTGTGAGACATATTCATATAGAAGTAACATTGTGTTAAATACTAGTGCATGATAGCATGATTTTAGTTAAATGCATATACATTATTGATGACTGTATGACTTGTATGCTCACTTTGAAAGAACATATTGTAAAGATGTTATAACATGATGATTTAATAACATATGCATGTATACATGGTTGGTGGTAGTGGATTAAATGTTTGACAGAAATAATGTTTTAATATAACCGATTTGATGATATTTCAAGATAGAAAGAGTAAGGAAGTTATTATAATTGCCTAAGCTAGATTAGCACATAGTATACAAGAAGGTAAAGAGAAAAATTAGAATAATGCAGCAGAAGTGTGAGTGGAATATTTGGTTTTAACATACTTTACTTGATATTTATTTTTAGAACTTTAGACTTGAAAGTTGAATTGATAAATTTTAATGTATTTGATTCTTTTGATGATGCTTTGGAATTGCTATGAGACTTTTAATGTGACCTTTTAATGATGTTTCCAATATACTTTGGTGGTCTTGAGTTTTAATTGATAATAATGATTCTTGAATATATTTTCGACGTCATTTTAAGTTTATATCTTGTGGTGATTATTGGATTTGATCTTGTCGTAAAGACTTGGCTTTTGTTTTGATTATGGATGTTGAAGATGTAAATAAGAAACATGATTTAAAGTATATGTGTAGTCAGATATAGAAGATTAGTGATAAGTAATACGATTGTTAAATGGATTGGAAATAAATATTGAGATTAAACTTAATTTATACTTGCATGATCACATGGACATCTCAGATTATTATAGAAACTGGAATTAGACTTGCATGTGTTTGATGCTCAAGGAATGAACATAGTTACTTACTGAGTCTTATGACTCACACCCCAACAGTGTTGTGATCGGTCGACCACAGATTTCAGAACTTGAGAAACCGGATAGCAGCGTTGCAGTCAGCCAGTCACCAGGTCTTGGGGGAAATAAAGAGTCTAGTAATTTATGTTTTAGTTTGTATAAGTTGTAACGTGTTGAGCTTGAGTTTATTTTAGAAAAGTTTTTGCATATACGTATATTCGGGCACGGAGCCCCAATTGTATTATGTCTGCATAGTATTTTAGTTGGGCCCTTAGATTGCATTAATGTTGTGATTCCGGCATGAGGCCGAGATTGTATTTTCATGTTGTATTTGGATGCTGGCTATAGGCCAGGTTGCATGATGTTATGAATCCATCATGCCAAAACTTTCGTCAGAGTCGGAGGCTTATGGAGGCGAGATTAGCCTGTCTCCTGCCGGTAGCATCCTGGCCTAGGCGGGATGTTACACATTGATACTACTACAAGTAGTGATCGAGTTAACCAAGAATCATGTCAACATGAAAATATTGAGGAAAATGAGCCTAGACGTAGCAAAATAGCAAGAACGTCTAAGTTATTTGGATCTGATTTTTTGACATACTTGTTAGAAAATGATCCTCAAAACTATAAAAAAAACAATGTATTCTTTGAAAGTACCTTTGTGGAAAGAGGTTATCAATAATGAGATTGATTATATCCTTCAAAACCATACTTGGGAGTTGGTAGATCTTCCTCCAGATTGTAAACCACTAGGCTATAAATGGATTTTCAAACGAAAGATGAAGTCGGATGGATCAATAGATAAGTACAAGGCTAGACTTGTCATAAAATGTTATAACCAAAAAGAAGGTCTTGACTAGTTTGATACATATTCACTAGTGACTCAAACCATGTCAACAAGAATGCTCATAGCCATAGCAGCTATATTTGGTCTTGAAACACATCAAATAGATGTGAAGACGACATTCTTAAATATTGACATGGATGAAGAAATTTACATGGAACAATCAGAAGGTTTCAACGTTCCTGTACAAGAACAGAAGATGTGCAAACTTGTAAAATCCTTATACGGATTAAAACAAACACCTAAACAATGACATGAAAAAATTACAAAGAGATATTATCAAGTGGGTTCAAAATCAATGAGTGTGATAAGTGTGTATACACTAAATCAACTCAAAAATGATATGTCATTGTGTGTCTCTACGTAAACGATATGCTAATAATTGATAATAATCATGAGATGATTCAGTCTATCAAGAAAGTATTGACCAACAAATTTGATATAAAAGATTTAGGAGTAGCTGATGTGATCTTAGGAATTAAGATTTCTAGAATATCAGTTGGGTACATATTACCTTAGGCTCATTGTGTTGAGAAAATACTTGAGAAATATAATAAATGAGATCTAAATGTAGCTAGAACTCATGTGTTGAGAAATATAATAAAAGAGATCTCAGGCTCATTATGTTAACCTAACTCTTCATTTATCAAAGAATATTGGCTCAGACATATTGCAATTAGAGTATTCGAGAATCATCGGATGTATGATGTATCTCAAAAATTACACACGACCAGATATCGCTCAAGCTGTAAAGAGGCTTAGTAGATATACAAGCAATCTCGGACATAATCACTGGAAAGAAATAGTAAGAGTTTTGAGGTATATGAGAGAAACTTCAAAATATGGTCTGCATTATACGAGATATCTTGTTGTTCTAGAGGGATACAACGATACTAACTGGATATCTGACACAGTGGATTCCAAATCCATAAGTGGATTTATTTTCACACTTGGTGGTGCAGCAGTGTCATGGAAATCCTCGAGACACATGTATCGCCCGGTCTACTATGGAATCTGAGTTCATAACATTAAACAAAGCAGCAGAAGAAGCAGAATGACTTCAAAATTTCCTATAAGATATTCCAAATTTTCCAAAACCAGTGCCATTTATAAGTATACATTGTGATAGTCAATCAGCTATTGTGAGAGCCCAAAATACAATGTATAATGGTAAGTCTTGACATATACGTCAAAGACACAATACCATAAGGCAACTGATCTCAAGTGGCATATTTTCAATGGATTATGTCAAATCAAAGGAAATCTAGCGGATCCATTTATTAAAGGTTTATCTAGAGAGCAAGTTGAGAATTCATCGAGGGGAATGGACTTGAAGCCTATAAATTAAGAGTTTTCATTATGAAAACCCAACCTAGCTGACTGAAGATCCCAAGATCTAGGTTCAAAATTGACAACTGAAACATTGTGAAATTCAAAACAAGTACTATAGAGTTGTATAGTCTTTCCCATTTCTATAATGATGCAGAGTGCTTTATGTCAAGGTTAGGATAAACTAAAGCCTTTAATGATCATTAGATTAGGAGAAGAGTCCTAATGAGGGTAAAGATAAATTACTATTTATAGTAGATCACATATTTCAAGTAATACATGAGGTCGCTTACATGAGAATTTTTAAAGGCTGAATTTTCTAAAGTACTTGATGAATCCATGATCGATATTCATGGCCGAATTAAACACAACTGTAGAATGAGAAATGGTCGAAGTGAAGCTGTGGGTTGGCAATTGTCGTGATTTACACCAACGGCGGAACAATTCAAGAATATGAGTAACCGGTTCACCAAGTAAATCATATTGTCATTCACTAGGAAAGGTTCAGGGTGAAAGCTACCTATTTTGATGCAGTTTTATTTCACGTAAACTCTCTTAAGTGTCTGCATTAATATTTAGAGAATTGTGGGGAATTGTTGTAAATTCTCTAAATATATAGTATAAATGTAGGAGAGAGATGTCCCTTAAGAAGTATTTTATAGGAAAGACACAAGTTGAAGGGACATGTCCTCCAAATTGGAAGAACACACCTCTAGGCTCAAAGGGTATAAGGAAGAGGTATAACCCTTAAGAGTGTTACACCCTAAATCAAATGATACCCACAAATAGACCCGGCCACGGTTCCGGTTCGGAACCGGAACCGAACCGGAACCGAACCGGTTCGGTTGGGGTTCCACCCCAACTCGAACCGGTCCGAACCGGTGGAACCGTACGGTTCCACCGGTTCGGACGGTTCCACCGGAACCGAACGGTTCCGGTTGGAACCGTCGGGTTCCTGTTGGAACCGTAGGGTTCCAACAGGAACCCTAAGGCCCCCAACGGCTACTAGCCGTTGGGGGCCTTATTACCCCAACGGCAGTAGCCGTTGGGGGATGCAGCAGCAGGGAGCCGTTTGGCTCCCTGCCAAACGGCTCCCTGCCAAAAAAAAAATAAATTAAAATTATAAAAAAAATGTATTATATAAAATAAAAATTACTAATGTACCCCTAATAACGGTAATAAAACGGTTATATTTAGGGGCATTTTTGGTATCAAAAAAATTCTAAAATTCTATAAATAGAATCATTTTTCATAATTTCATCACACCAATTTCTCAACTTTCTCATTTTCTATAAATCTCTTATTCTCAATCTTACTTCAATACAATTCTCTTATTTTAGTTGTTAATTATTTGTTATCACATTCGGCATTCACATCGCAATTATTCAAATGGCAAGCTCATCCGAGAACATAATGTCAAATATGCCGACCCAAGAGAGCGGCCCCAGTGTCAGTGCACAATCACGGAGAAGAGACGTTAAGGCTCGGTCCTCCGATATTTTCAAAATTCATTTTAATTTGGAACGCCTAGACGATGGTTCACAACGAGCAATTTGCAACTATTGTGGGGTTATCTATAAATTTTCTGGTGGATACGGAAATATGATCAAGCACATGGAGAAACATCATCCGGTTGAATTTGGCATTGATACGACGCAGACTCAAATGGCCAGGTACGCATCATCTAGTAGAGGTACGAGTAGTGTAGATTTATTTAAATATTCTGATGCAAAAAATAGAGAAGAATTTGCGAAATTAACATGTATGGCACATCTTTCTTTAAGCTTTGGTGAAAAACTTCATTTTACTAATTACGTGCATAATGCTTTAAACCCTGCTGCATGTAGAATGACTCGAAATACAACAAAACGTCATATTTTCAAATTATATAAAGATGGTAAAATTATTTTAAATGAAATATTTAAAGAAATGAAAGGTCGTATTTCTATATGTTCTGATATTTGGAGTGACCATTGGCAAACACACTCATACATGGGTGTGACTTGTCATTGGATTGATGCATCATTTACCATGCAAAAACGACTCATTGCATTTAGAGTTTTTGATGACCAACATACTGCACATAATATTTATAGAATGATGAAGGTAATTTTGATGAATATGGTTTAGGAGAAAAAATTTTAACAATTGGATTTGATAATGCATCTGCAAATACTGCATCCATCAATGATTTAAAAGAAATATGTCAACCAAATTTAGGGGGTCGATTTTTTCATATTCGTTGTACATGTCATGTCCTAAACTTATGTGTGCAAGACGGTCTAAAATTATTATCTCCTTTCCTTGATCCTATTAAAACGGCACTTAACTGTATTTGGTCATATTCTCAAGTTAGGAGGGAATGGACCAAGTTTTGTAAAATAAATGGTATTAAACCGATTAAATTTTCTAGAGATGTTCCAACACGTTGGAATTCTACTTATTTTCTTTTATGTCAAGCACTTCAATACAAAGATGCATTATGTATTTTTTTTTCTCAACATGTTCAAAATATCACACTTTATCCTAGTCAATGGGATATTTGTGAAAGAATTTTAGATATTTTAAGAGTTTTTAATGATGCTACTTTGGTTTTTAGCGGTGTTTATTATCCCACTGCACATTTATTTCTTCTTGAAAGTTTGAATATTGTTGGCACTCTCGATGAACATGTTGACAGTGACAACCCTAATGATATTGTTTTGCTCGAAGCCATTACTGTTATGAAGGTAAAATGGTTGAATTATTTTAGAGAATTCCTTTACTTTATCTTATTGCTGCTGTTTTTGATCCTAGATTTAAATTAGAAGGTTTGAATGGTGGTTTACAAGCTTACTATGGTTATTTAGGAATATTAGATGACATTGATATTACGAGCATAATGACGAATTTAAGAAGTGATTTAATTATTTTATTTAATGATTATATTGTAAGATATAACTTAGGAACAATAGGTCAATCTAGTAGCGAACCGGTAATTCAACCAAGACTTAGCGCAGGGGATCGTGGTTATTGCAACGAAATAAAAAATCTAGGGATACGACAACAACTAATAACCCTGAATTAGATAATTATTTATCTACAAATTTTGAGTTTTCTAATGAAAGTTTATGCAGTAAAAATTTTAAAATCCTTGAATGGTGGAACCGGCATCAAAATATATATCCTGTTTTATCTATTATTGCTAAAGAGATACTGGCAGCACCTATTTCCACCGTTGCGGTTGAGCAAGCCTTCAGCTTGGGAGGTAATATATGGAAGCTAGGCGATCTTCATTACATCCAAGCACTCTAGAAGCAACAGCTTGTGTGGATGATTGGACTCGAGCTGATCTGAGACAACAAGAAGATGCCCCCGATGATTTTGAAGATTTGTTCGATAATGCTTCTGCATCAAGTGCAAGCGGAAGCTGCGGACCCGGAGCCGAAGGATCAACTGATAATGATGATTGATCAATGTAAAATTATAATTTAAAGGGGATATGTCTTAAACTTGTAATGGAACTACGTGAGCTTTGATTCCTCTCACCTTGGAGGATACGTAGGCAACTTAAATTTTAAAAAATTTAAGCTCAAGCTCTTCAATGTAATAAATTTTTTTTTTATTTATAAATTTAATCTCATTTTTTTAATTAATAATTTTTTTTTTATTTAATGATTTGACTCCTCTTATTTTTTATTTTAATTAAATTAAAAAAAAAAATAAACCGAACCGAACCGGAACCGAACCGTTCGGTTCCGGTTCGGTTCGACTTTCCGGTTCCACTTAAGTGTGGAACCGGAACCGAACCGGATTTAACCGGTTCGGTTCCGGTTCCACACTTGTGGAACCGGAAACCGGCCGGTTCGGTTCGGTTCCGAACCGGAACCGAACCGCCGGCCGGGTCTACCCACAAAGGCACATTTCCATGCCTATAAAAGGGGGCATTGGGTCATTCTCTTCAATCTTGAAAATCTAGCATTCATTAATAGTTAGAGAGTCAAGTTTAAGAGAGAGTTTCCTCCATTTTCATTGTTCAAATTCTTGTAAAATGAGTGCCCCTTCTACAAGAAGCATCCAAGTAAACATGGGAGAACGTTAGCCACAAGACATCCGTAGAATACCGAGGTGAGGCTTATAAGTTCTTAAGGATATAAGCAACTTGACTTGGATTCAGTTTCATCATATTCTTCAACATATTTCCAGATTTTTCTAAATCTCTCAGTTATGTTCTAATTTTGGTATGTTGGTGAATGATTAATGATAATTTCACATGTTAAACTTGTTTAATAACACATATCTTACAACAATGATTTTACCGATCTTTTTATTACAGATTTTTTTGTT
The DNA here is from genome assembly GCA_019454045.1 of Zanthoxylum bungeanum. Taxonomy (NCBI): domain Eukaryota; kingdom Viridiplantae; phylum Streptophyta; class Magnoliopsida; order Sapindales; family Rutaceae; genus Zanthoxylum; species Zanthoxylum bungeanum. The sequence continues at coordinate 612,957 of SKCR01001381.1, read as the reverse complement.
GTAAATAAATTAATATTGGGTATTTTATCGATCTTTTTATTACATTTTTTTTGTTGTAATTAAATTAATATTGGGTTTTACTGACCGATGGTTTCATCAGAATTTCATTATTGATTATGCGGGTTGATAATATATTTTATGTATTGATCTTATAAACGATCTTTATCTTACAGTTTTATAATATAAATAAGGTAATTTATTTAGTTACATGTAATATTTATGCATCATTCGTTTATCTCTCAATTCTCAAATAATATTTATAATTCATTATGTAAGAGCTATTAGTCAAAGTCTACAAGTCAAAGTGAGCATCATAAAGCACATTAAATAAAAAAAATTCATGAAATTAAAAAACTTATAGAAATAATTCAAAATAAAATAATAAATAATAATAGACCCGAAATCTAAAAAATTGTCTAGGTTTTGTAGGTGGCTACTATTTAGTTTTTTTTTTAAATAGGAGATTATTAATTTTTTCTTGCAATAGATTTTTTATTTTATTAATTTATTAATTAAATTTTATAATTTTATAATAAAAATATTAATTGTAAAGATTATGTGCCACATACATTTTTATTTTAATAGAATATTATAATATATTTTCGTATTATAATATGTAATAAAAAAAATTGATTGTAGAGATTAAGTATCATGTGACACGATGAGAAAGCTTAATATTTAACTTATATATATATATGTGTGTGTGTGTGTGTGTCAGATTATTTGTGTTATTATTCAAAAATTAATCAGATAGTGTAATATATTTTATTGTAATAACATGGTTCTTAATTAATAGATTTATTAATTTAATTTTATAATTTAATATTTTTTTTTAATTTGTAATAGGATAGCATAATATGTTTTCTTATTATAATACAATTCTTATAATATTTATTTTTATTGTAATATGTTTTTTATTTAATAAAAATTAATTGTAAAGATATTTTAATTTTATAATTTAATAATAAAAAATTAATTGTAAAGGTTAATTATAAAGATTAAGCGTCACATATGTTTTTTATTTTAACTAATATAAGACCCGCAGTTTGTGCGGATTGAGCACATTGTTGATTATAATTTTATATTATAACAAAAATATTAATACTATTTTAGGTATAAATCTTGTATATGATCTTAATCTAGTTGGTTTTATAGTTTAAATGAGACAATTATTTTACTTATACTTAACATATATGTCTCATTTGTTTGTCTATTAATTCTCAAACAGTGTTTCTAATTCACTTTAAAATTTATTTCTCATCTCACTGTCTCATTTGAAATCATATTTGTTCTTATAAATAACTTAAAAAATGTTTATTTTTTCCCAGATGAATTCTAATGAAATTTAATGTAACTTATTTAATTTAAGCTTAATTTTTCTTATCGAGCTTGAAATCTTGATCGTTATTGTGCAAGAGCTTATTACTTTAATTTAATAATTTGAAAATAAAAAATAATTATAGAGATATTTTAATTTTATAATTTAATAATAATATATATTCAGAAATTAGGTGATGTGTATTAAATTAATAGGTTTTATATTTTTATAGGATATTATGTTTTTTATTTTGTAATAATAGGTTTCTTATTTTTATTTTATTAATAAAACTAATTTTAGAGATATTTTAATATTACAATTTAATGTATTCTTATTGTAATAGATTTCGTATTTAATAGATTTATTAATTTAATTATAATTTAATAATGATCTGTCATGTGGCGCAATAAAGAGACTTAAGAATGTTTAACTTATATATATATATATATATATATATATATATATATATATATATATATATATATTATGTTTTTATATTGTAATAGGTTTTTTATATTCATAATTTTTTTTTAATTTTATAATTTAATAAAAAAAATTATAGATTTATTTTAATTTTATAATTTAATAATAAAAAATTAATTGTAAAGGTTAATTATAAAGATTAAGCGTCACATATGTTTTTTATTTTAACTAATATAAGACCCGCAGTTTGTGCGGATTGAGCACATCGTTGATTATAATTTTATATTATAACAAAAATATTAATACTATTTTAGGTATAAATCTTGTATATGATCTTAATCTAGTTGGTTTTATAGTCTAAATGAGAAAATTATTTTACTTATACTTAACATATATGTCTCATTTGTTTGTCTATTAATTCTCAAACAGTGTTTCTAATTCACTTTAAAATTTATTTCTCATCTCACTGTCTCATTTGAAATCATATTTGTTCTTATAAATAACTTAAAAAATGTTTATTTTTTCCCAGATGAATTCTAATGAAATTTAATGTAACTTATTTAATTTAAGCTTAATTTTTCTTATCGAGCTTGAAATCTTGATCGTTATTGTGCAAGAGCTTATTACTTTAATTTAATAATTTGAAAATAAAAAATAATTATAGAGATATTTTAATTTTATAATTTAATAATAATATATATTCAGAAATTAGGTGATGTGTATTAAATTAATAGGTTTTATATTTTTATAGGATATTATGTTTTTTATTTTGTAATAATAGGTTTCTTATTTTTATTTTATTAATAAAACTAATTTTAGAGATATTTTAATATTACAATTTAATGTATTCTTATTGTAATAGATTTCGTATTTAATAGATTTATTAATTTAATTATAATTTAATAAAATTTAATAATGATCTGTCATGTGGCGCGATAGAGAGACTTAAGAATGTTTAACTTATATATATATATATATATATATATTATATATATATATATATATATATATATATATATATATTATGTTTTTATTTTGTAATAGGTTTTTTATATTCATAATTTTTTTTTAATTTTATAATTTAATAAAAAAAATTATAGATTTATTTTAATTTTATAATTAATAATAAAAAATTAATTATAGATATTAGGTTAATTATAGATAATTTAATAGTATTTTTTTAAAAAAAAATTAATAGGATAGTCTAATATGTTATATTGTTATAGTAGAATTCTTATAAAATTATAATATGTATTTGTATTGTAATATGTATTTGTATTTAATAGATTTTTTAATTTAATTTTTTAACTTTAATATGAAGCCGTCATGTCTTTAATATGTAACCTTTAGGAAAGACACCAAATAAATAGATATATCATTTAGAGGGAAATGATATAACCTTTGAGTTGGAATGATACCATTACATTGAAGAGTTATGACCCTTTTAAGGATTGCATCCTTAAGCCTAAGGGTACCTCTTCAATGACAACTCTTCATATCTATAAATAGGACATTGAGTTCTCATTTTTTACTCACTCAATTAATTTTACATCAAATGTTATTTTCATAAGTTCTTAAGATTGTTGGGCGGAATGTGTTATTAATCATATTATAGTATGCATTATTCAAACAAAGTCATTAAATAGAAATCATGCCAATCATCTATTAAACATAAGCATGAGAATTGGAAAAACCTGGAAGTTGTAGAAGATGAATACCATGTTGAAAAGCTATGATTTACCCCAGAACTTGTGGGTGTTCTGAATAAGTTACCTCATAAAAGACTCGAACACCATATGACTTGTGGAGAGATCACACATCTTCTTACAAATCTATGAAAATGTGGGGGTGTCTCACCAAAATGATGGTTCCTAAACCGAAGAATGTGAGAATATGACCAAAAACTGTTGACTGTATATTCATTGAATATGCTCACAACAATAGCGCATATCGATTCTTAGTACATAAATTTGAAAATTTCTGACATCAATCCAAATATGATAATTGAGTTAAAGAATGCAACATTCTTTGAAGAGACATTTCCTTGTAAGGAAAAAAGAACGGGGTCTCTCAAAAGAACCATTGATAGCGCTACAAATAGTGATCAATTTAACCAAGAATCATATCAACATTAAAATATTGAGGAAAATGAACCTAGACGTAACAAAAGAGTAAGAACGGCTAAGTCATTTGGAGCTGATTTTCTGACATACCGGTTAGAAAATGAGTCTCTAAGTTATAAAGAAGTAATGTCTTCTTCAAATGCAGCTTTATGGAAAGAGACTATCAATAGCGAGATTATTCTATCCTTCAAAACCATACTTGGGAGTTGGTTGATCTTCATCCAGGTTGTAAGTCGTTGGGCTACAAATGAATTTTCAAAAAGAAGATGAAATCGGATGGATCAATAGATAAGTACAAGGTAAGACTTGTCATAAAAGGTTATAGACAAAAAGAATATATTGATTACTTTGATACCTATTCATTAGTGACCCGTATTACTTCAATAAGAATGTTTATAGCCATAACAACTATATTTGGACTTGAAATACATCAAATGAATGTAAATATGACATTCTTAAATGGTGAATTGGATGAGGGGATTTACATGGAACAACCATAAGGTTTTAATGTTCCTGAACAAGAACACAAAGTGTGTAAAATCCTTATATATATTAAAACAAACACCTAAACAATGACATGATTACAAAGAAATGTTGTCAAGTGAATTCAAAATCAATGAGTGTGATAAATGTGTATATACTAAATCAACTCAAAAAAGATATGACATTGTGTGTCTTTACATAAATGATATGATGATAATTGATAGCAATCATGAGATAATTCAATCTACCAAGATAATATAGACCAATAAATTTAACATGAAAAAATTAGGAATAGCTGATGTGATCCTAATAATTAAAATTTCCAGAACATCAGAGGGATACATATTATCTCAGACTCATTATGTTGAGAAGATACTTAAGAAATATAACAAAGGATATCTAAACGTAGCTAGAACTCATGTGGACCTAACTCTTCATTTTTCAAAGAATACTGGTTCAAGCATATCATAATTAGAGTATTCGAGAATCATCGAAAGTCTGATGTATCTCACAAATTACATACAATCAGATATTGTTCAAGCTGTAAACAGGCTTAGGTAGATATACGAGTAATCCATGACATAACCACTGGAAAGCCATAGTAAGAGTCTTGAGGTATTTGAGAGACACTTCAAAATATAAGGTGCATTATACGAGATATCTTACTGTTCTAGAAGGATATAGCGATGCTAACTGGATATCTGATACAGTGGATTCCAAATCCACGAGGGGATTTATTTTCACACTTGGTGGTGTAGCCGTATCATGAAAATTCTCGAGAAAAATGTATATTGGCTCGTCTACTATGGATTCCGAGTTCATAGCATTAGACAAAGCAGCGGAAGAAACAGAGTGACTTCGAAATTTCTTAGATATTCCAAATTGGCCAAAACTAGTGTCAGTTATAAGCATACATTGTGATAGTTAATCAACTATCGGGAGAACCCAAAATACTATGTATAATTGTAAGTCTCGACACATACGTCGAAGACACAATACCATAATGCAGCTGCTCTCAGGCGACATAATTTCAATAGATTATGTTAAGTCGAAGGAAAACCTAGCGAATCCACTTTATAAAGGTTTACCTAGAAAGCAAGTTGAGAAGTCATCAAGAGGAATGCACTTGAAGCCTATAAATAAAGAATTGTCACTATGGAAACCCAGTCTAGCTGAATGGAGATCTCAAGATGTAGGTTCAAAATGGACAACTGAAACTTTGTGCAATTCAAAACAAGCACTGTAGAGTTATATATTCTTTCCCATTCTCATAATAACGCAGAGTGTTGTCTATCAAGGTTATGATTAGCGAAAACTTTTAATGATCACTATATTAGGAGAAGAGTCCTAATATGGATAAAGACAGATTACATTTTACAATAGATCACATATTTCAAGTAACAAGTGAGACCGTTTCTATGAGAATTTTAAAGGTTGGATTCCCTAAAGTACTTGATAAATCCAGAACCGATGTTCATGGCCGAATTGAACACAACCGTAGAATGGAAAATGATCGAAGTAAAGCTGTGTGATGACTATTGTCTTGGTTTACATTAACGGTGGAACAGTTCAAGACTATGGGTCACTGGTTTTCCAAATAAATCCGATAGTTATTCACTAGGAAAGGTTCAAGGCGAAAGCTACTTATTCCGATACAGTTTCATTTCAAGAAAACTCTCTTATGTGTTTGCATTGATATTTAGAAAATTATGGGGGGTTGTAGGAAATTTTTCTAAATATATATGGAGTATAAATATATATAGGGAATGAAAGCATATAATCTTTAATGTGAAAAGACTAAACCCTTGAATTTAAAGGAAATGATATGTTTCTTAATGGGAAAGAACACAACCCTTAAGGTTGAAAGGACTCCATGGAGGGTTATGACCCTTAAAGAGTTACATTTATTGACATAAATGTATCTTTTCAAAGGAAACCCTCATATCTATAAAAATGAGTCATTGAGTTTATTTTAATCATCCAAAAAAATCATTTATAGTTTCTTTCATTGTTAGAGAGTTTAAGGTCTAGATAAAAAGACGGAGTTTTCACCATTTTCAAGTTCAAGTTCTTGATCAAATGAGTGCCTTTAATCAAGAAGCAACCAAGTATACTGATAGAACGTTAGCTAAGAGATCCGCAAGTACACTGAGACGGGGCTAATAAATTCTTAAGGACAAAGGTTTTTCTCGACATGGTCTCAAGTATTCATCTTCTATAATTTTTAGGTTTTTCCAATTCTCATGCTTATGTTTAATAGATGACTTGCATGGTTTCTATTTAATGACTTTGTTTGAATAATGCATGTTAAAATATGATTAATAATACATTCCGTCCAATATTTTTTCGGTAATGTGGTATTTTTATTTTTATTTTTATTATTATTTTTTGCAGTGGTTAGAGAAGCAACTGAGAAATTTAGTTGGAAATTCCTTTTTTTTTTCAACCCTTTTGTTGAAATGATTCTAATTAAGCTTAATTGATAAATTTTCTTTATTATTTTACATTCCTTACTTATCTATTCCATCAATATCATTCATTCATGTGTCTCAATTATTTAACGAAGGGAAATTATTTATGCACCACCTCAAAATATGTGAAAGTACATGTAGTTATGATATTTTTATGATAATGACATTGTAATACCTTGAGTTTATGTTTAATATCGTAGAACCTTTTTTCCGTTAATAGTGTTAAGAGATTGACATCATAAGGGTATTTATGTCAAACCTACTTATTCAATGCAAAAATAAAATAAATATAATATCTTTAAGCCACCTCCAGTTAGGTGAAAATACATGTAACCACCTCATGTTAGGTGAAAAATATGTAGCATCTTAAATATTAAAAAATAAAAAATAAAGACACCAAATGATATTCGTGTGCTAATAAAATTGCATCATCGCCCCAAAGGGTGTGGCATGATGGTAAATGGTTTATGATTTGATTGTCAATGTCATGAGTTTGAGTACATGAGGTATATTTTTTGTAAGAATTTGAGACAAGTGAAAATTTTACGTGTTCTGTTTAATCCTGAATCAGATGGTTTGATGATGAGGTTTCCAAAAAAAAAAAAACGCATCACCGCACCAAAATCCTTCAACTCATAATATATATTCAATTGTTGATCATTTCAAATTAATTTTAGTTTTAATCAAAATTGATGGGAAACGTGCAAGTATATTGTTACAAAATGATATTCGTGTGCTAATAAAATTGCATCATCACCTCAAGGGACGGAGCTTAGTGGTGTAGGGCTCTGATCTCACCTTGAGGTCCTGAGTTCGAATTCAGAGAGTGCATTTCTTATAAGAGTCTGAGACAGCCGTGGATTTTACCCGATCCGCTTAAATCTGAAAGAGGTGGTTTGACGGTGGAATTTCCAACAATTTCAAAAAAAAATACTGTTACAATTTTATTGGAAGTCTTCCGTGCACTAATTTTTTTTTGGTCTACTTGATCATAGTTGCAGACTTGCAGTTGGCAAAAAGTTATTGTTGGGGAAATTATGTGTTATTAAACGAATTCAACATGCATCATAATAAATCAAAACAATAATAAAATCAAATCATGCCAATATTACACCATAAACCCTAAACCTTAGAGAATAAGAAAAACCTGGAAAAAATGACGAAAATATGTAGTCCAAGTCGAGTTGCCTATGTCTTTAAGAGCTTATTAGCCCCGCCTCGGTGCTCTACAAATTTTTTGGCTAACGTCCTCCCAGGATTACTTGGATTCCTCTTGTTCAATGGGCACTCCTTAACAAGATCTTGAACTATGACAATGGTGGAATCTCTCTCTTGACTCCAAAACACAAAGATGTGACATAAGATTTTATGAATTTTCTGGATGGTGTGAATGAACATGAAGGCCCCTTTAAATAGACATGAAAGGGTGCTTTTGAGGGCACACTTTGGTTTAAGGTGTAACCCTCATAAGGGTTATACCCCTTCCTTAAACCCTTTGGAAGGCATGTTCTTTTAATTCTAGAAGACATGTCCCTACATGTTAATGCCTTTCCCAAAGGCCACTACTCAATGGACATGACCCTCAATGCATTCATACTATATATATACATATCTAGAGAATTTACTACAATCCCCCACAATTCTCTAAATATTCATGCAGACACTTGAGAGAGTTTCCGTGAACTAAAGCTGCATCGAAATAGGTAGCTTTCGCCTTGAACCTTTCATAGTGAATGACAATCAGATTTACTTGGTGAACCAGTGACCCACAGTCTTGAACTGTTCCGTCGTTGGTGTAAACCAAGACAATTGCCAACACACAGCTTTACTTCGACCATTTCCTGTTCTACGGTTGTGTTCTTTTCGGCCATGAACTTTGGTCCTGGATTCATCAAGCACTTTAGGGAAGTCAGCTGGTAAAATCCCATGGAAGCGGCCTCACTTCTTACTTGAAATAGGTGATCTACTATAAAGATGTAATCTACTTTTACCCCCATTAGGACTTTCCTCCTAATATAGTGATCATTAAAAGCCTTGGCTTATCCTAGCCTTGACAGACAGCACTCTGCGTCATTATCGGAATGAGAAATAGTATAAAACTCTACAGTGCTTGTTTTGAATTGCATAAAGTTTCAGTTGTCCCTTTTGAACCTAGATCTTGGGATCTCCAGTCAGCTAGGTTGGGTTTTCACAGTGACAATTCTTTATTTATAGGCTTCAAGCCCATTCCTCTTGATGACTTCACAACTTGCTCTCTAGGTAAACCTTTAGTAAGTGGATCCGCTAGGTTTTCCTTTGTTCTCACATAATCGATCAATATTATGCCACTTGAGAGCAGTTGTTGTATAGTATTATGTCTGCGACGCATGTGTCGAGATTTACCATTATACATTGTATTTTGGGCTCTCCCAATAGTCGATTGACTATCACAATGTATGTTTATCTCTGACACCGGTTTGGGCCAATTTGGAATATCCTCCAGGAAATTTCGAAGCCATTCCGCTTCTCCCGTTATTTTGTCTAACGTTATGAACTCAGATTCCATAGTAGATCGGTTAATACATGTTTGCCTTGAGGATTTCCATGACATGGCTGCACCACCAAGTGTGGAAATAAATCCACTCGTAGATTTGGAATCCACTATATCAAATATCCAGTTAGCATCGCTGTATCCCTCTAGAACATCATGATATCTCATATAATGCAGACCATATTTTGAAGTTTCTCTCAGATACCTCAAAACTCTTACTATGGCTTTCCAGTGGTTATGTCCTAGATTACTCGTATATCTGCTAAGCCTATTTACAGCTTGAGCGATATTAGGTCGTGTGCAATTTGTGAGATACATCAGACTTCCGATGATTCTCGAATACTCTAATTGCGATATGCGTGAGCCAGTATTCTTTGATAATTGAAGAGTTAGGTCTACATGAGTTCTAGCCACATTTAGATCTCCTTTTTTTATATTTCTCATGTATCTTCTCAACATAGTGAGTCTGGGATAATATATATCATTATGATGTTCTAGAAATCTTAATTCCTAAAATCACATCAGCTACTCTTAAATCTTTCATATCAATTTGCTGGTCAACACTTTCTTGGTAGACTGAATCATCTCATCATTACTACCAGTTATCAGCATATCATCTACGTAGAGACACACAATGACATATCATTTTTGAGTTAATTTGGTGTACACACACTTACCACACTCATTGATTTTGAAATCGCTTTACAACATCTCTTTGTCAAATTTTTCATGCCATTGCTTTGGTTCTTGTTTTAATCCGTACAAGGATTTTACAAGTTTGCACACCTTCTGTTCTTGTCCAGGAATATTGAAACCTTCTGGTTGTTCCATGTAAATCTCTTCATCTAGTTCACTATTTAAGAATGTCGTCTTTACATCCATTTGATGTATTTCAAGACCAAATATAGCTGTTATGGCTATGAGCACTCTTATTGACGTGATACGGGTCACTGGTGAATATGTGTCAAAGTAATCAAGGCATTCCTTTTGTCTATAACCTTTTATGACAAACCTTACATTGTACTTATCTATTGATCCATCCAGTTTCATCTTCCGTTTGAATATCCATTTGTAGCCCAGTGGCTTACAACCTGGAGGAAGATCAACCAATTCCCAAGTATGGTTTTATAGGATAGAATCAATCTCACTATTGATAGCCTCTTTCCACAAAGGTACCTCCGACGAAGACATTGCTTCTTTATAGTTTTGAGGCTCATTTTCTAACAAGTATGTCAGAAAATTGGGATCAAATGACTTAGACGTTCTAGCTCTTTTTCTACGTCTAGGTTCAATTGTCTCAATATTTTCACGTTGATCTGACTCTTGGTCAACCTGATCACTGTCCTTGACAGTATCAATAGTTCTTTTGAGAGACTCTGTTCTTTGTCTTTCCTTACAAGGAAATATCTCTTCAAAAAATGTTGCATTCTTTGACTCAATTATCATATTCGGATTGATGTTAGAAATCTCAGACTTATGTACGAAGAATCGATATGCACTACTGTTGCGAGCATATCCAATGAATATATAATCAACAGTTTTGGGTCATATTTTAACCTTCTTATGTTTAGGAACCATTACTTTGGCAAGACACCCCCACACTTTCATATATTTGTAGGGAGGTACGTCACATTTCCACAACTCATATGGTGTCTTGTCCAATCTTCTGTGAAGTAGCTTGTTCAGAACGTAGTTTGCGGAAAGCAAGGCTTCTCCCCACAAGTTCTGAGGTAAACTAGAACTTGTCAACATGGCGTTCATCATTTCCTTCAACGTTCGATTTTTACGCTCAGCAATCCCATTTTGTTGAGGTGAATAAGGAGCAGTAGTCTCGTGAATAATTCCATGATTAGAACAATATTCACCAAATAGTGGTACATATTCACCACCTCTATCACTCCTGATTCTTTTGATTTTCTTGCCAAGTTGATTTTCAACTTCGTTCTTATAGTGTATAAAGCTCTCAATAGTTTCATCTTTGCTCCTCAGCAAATACACATAACAGAATCTTGTGCTATCATTGATAAAAATGACAAAGTACTTTTTACCGCCTTTTGTTTACACAATATTTATATCACACACATCTGTGTGTACAAGTTCCAAGGGTTCAGAACTTTGTTATATGGAGTGAAATGATGTTCTATGCATTTTTGCTTCAACACATGCTATGTTGGTTATCAATTGTAAATTTAGGTATAAGGTCCATATTAATTAATTTACGCATCATATCATAATTAACATGTCCTAACCTCTCATGCCATACATTTTGTGACTCAATAATAAAAGCAGAAGATGTAGTTTTATTATTAGCACTATGTCGATTGACAGTCATTATATTGAACTTGAAAATGCCCTCCGTGAGGTATCATTTTCCTACATACACATCATTTTTTGTCAATACAAACTTGACAGAAATAAATACAAGCTTAAAAACATTCTTGCTAAGGAGAGAGCCCGAGACCAAGTTCTTCCGATTATCAGGAACATGCAAAATATTCTTCAATGTAAGCTCCTTTCCAAATGTCATCTTCAGAACCATTGTGCATTGTCCAACCACTCTAGAGGTAGACGAGTTTCCCATTGTCAGATGATCACCAGCATCAACCTTCTGATATGAGAAAAACATCTTGCTATCTGCACAATATGACGAGTAGCCCCAGTTTCTACCCAACATTCTCTCGGATTCCCAACCAAGTTGGCTTCAGTTACAACTGCTGAGAGGTTCATCTCTGAAATCTCATCAGTCAGCTGCTCATCTTCAGTGACATGGGCCTCATTTTTATTTTTCTTGCCTTTGTCCCGAGACTTCTTGTTTCTGCAGTCCTTTACCATATGACCGTTTTTTCCACAGTTGTAGCACTTCCCCTTGAACTTATTGTTAGCTTGGGAAGAATCAGCTCCACTGTTCTTTCTCTTTTTACTGCCCTTTACACCATCGACGATGTTGGCCTTAGACTCCATAGTCTTATAGTTGGCCTTCTCGGACTTCATGTTGTCATCTTCGATCCTCAATCGAACTCCAAGGTCTTCAAGGCTCATCTGATTCTTTTTGTGTTTCAGATAGCTCCTGAAGTCCTTTCATGATGGAGGTAACTTTTCAATGATGGTGGCAACTTGAAACGTCTCACAGAGTTTCATTCTTTCATCCAATATTTCATGAATGATCAATTGCAGTTCACCCAACTGAGACATTACCGTTCTTGAATCTACAATTTTGTAGTCCAGGAACCTACCCACGATAAATTTCTTTTGCCCAACATCCTCGATTTTGTATTTCTTCTCGGGAGATTCCCAAAGAATCTTTACAGAAATCATGTCTTGGTATACATTGTACAAGGTATTGTCAAGTTCTCTCAAGAGGTAGTTCTTGCACAAAAAGTCGTCCGACGACCATGTCTCTTCTCGCAGTTGCTTGGCTGTTTCCGTTTCTCCCTCCATATGACCCGGAGGATCTTTGAGTACTTAGCCAACTGGAGAGTTGTCAGGTAGAACAACATTTTACTCTGCCACTGTTTAAAGTTTGCTCCACCAAATTTCTCTGGTTTTTCTCCATGAGCGACCGGTACTGTGATGTTTCCGCTAGCCATGTGTAACTGGGAAAATCAACAG